>MJUU01013449.1:6093-59017 GCA_002080025.1 Modiolus philippinarum | reverse complement strand
CTGAAGATATAAGTTCTCTCTCCTTTTTACTCGGAAAATTATACACTAGTCTACGTAGAAATTACAATTCAGACGACAGTCTTTGGGTATCCGAAAATAAGACTGACTTAAATAAATTACGCTCATTTTCTTGTGCCTTCCGCCTATAAAGTATTTCACAATAGAAGATTGATCTTGTTGTGAACAAATATAGTCGTCAAAAATTACAATTTTTTGTTTGTCACCGGCTTCGTCCTCGCAGTCGATGTCTTCAACTTTATCATTAGATAGATGTAATAAATCTTCCAGAGACACACCTAGTTTTTCCGCTATTTCCTCGAATCTTCGAATTAGCTCCTTGTAGTAATGTTGTTCTAAGTTCTTTGCGTAAAGAATAATTTTGTCGTAATACAATAAGGGTTTAAATAAAAGGTGCATTAGCAAATTCGTTTTTCCAACCCCGGACGGGCCCACGGCAAGTAACCGGAAGTAATCACTCGGCATATTTTTTACTCCTTGTATTGTTTTAAAATTATTCGTATTAGACTTTTCTGAAAAATATACGGGAATCGTTGTCATTTTTTATAACCCGAATATTTATTAGATGAAAAATTATGAGTGTATTTCAGGTAGGAGGGTGTATAACCGTTGTGGTAAGTAATAATGTTTGACTTTTATAATAAAAAATCAGGTAAAAAAAATGCCTGCATATGATTTGACCAATCTAAAAAAAATAAAAACAAAGGTGTATGGTTTTTACGAAATACTTGATATTCAAGGGGAAATCGTATATTTATATTATCCTTTTAGCAATATATTCGTTATAGAGAGAGTAACTGGTGATGACCTGTCAGACTTACTAGAAATATATAGGAATCAAAAGTATAGAACCAGAGAAACACGTCAGTGTTATGTATAACCCGTGTCATGTACCAAGTCTTTGTTTTACTTATAAAATGCTTAAACCGCAAGCAACGTAAAAAATGTGAGTGAACTAAGAATCTAGCCCGTTTTACCCGTCTCAACTGTAGTGAATAACAATTGCTTATTCTCGTTAGTCCCGTAGATAGTAGTTGATATGGGAAAAAGCCGCAGGTTTTCAACTACTGAAAATGTCCGGCAAGTCTTCCTTTATCTAACAAAGCCGCCAGCGGGTAACTTGGCTTACAAATGGACCACACATTTCTTCTCTGAAACTACGTGGTCAAATTTGCGCAATACTTAGACACAATTTTCTTAAGATGGTCCCCTTAAAAGGATGACAAGTTGGTCTCCACTCCAGCTGGAATGACTGCCAGTAGGATACATAGATTATCTTTAAACAACATAACATCAAACCCACTAATTGAAAACGAGCCTTTTAAACATTGAGGTCACTTGGACTGTCTTTAGATGTAAACTATGGTCCAGGTGAGCGATACAGACTTTTGATAGCCTTTAGTTTCTTTGATATTATTATGTTTATTGTTTTACTTCATTTATGATTTGGCATTTTGTTCCTAGTTCAGTATCAATACCAATTTCATATGTTATATTTTTTAGCATAATTGATAATAATATTATGAAATTGTAACAATAAATACGAGGTCTAAACGTTACAGATTTTTCCAAAATTATATAACTACTTACTTCAAGTCAACTGTGTGTTTCATTCGATATATACTGAGTAAAGTTGTGTTTTCTGTGTTGTGTTATATGTATATCACATTGTTCATGTTATTATTTTATGTTTTGTACTCGCCAGTAATGTTTGTGGTACAGATTTGAGGGTCCTCATGGGGGGGGGGGGGGTCCTAGGAATCAAATAATCATAAAATTTTTGCCTTGGTAATCAAATAATCATTAAATTTTTACCTTGGTATTAAAAAAATTTTGGCTTAGTAATAAAAAAATATATAAAAATGCAAGCTTATAATCAAATAATCATTACATAAATGCTCTCGTAATACAATAATCATTTAAAAAATACCCTGATAATCAGGTAATCAAGAAACCCATGACGGGCCTCAAATTTGGCCATGTAATTGTCTGTTCACTTAGCGATTTATATATATTTTTTTCCAACTGCTATCTTGGTACTGTTTTAGGGTTTGAGAAGCAACAAGTACCATTTTTGGTTTGAATATAAGCTGGATGATGACATTTACGAATCAGCTAACCAACAGATCTGTCACCATTATATTTCAGCCAGCTGTGTGACAGTTGCCATGCGTAGAGTAAATACTTACCTTTTCGGAGCACCTAACAATACTTTTGTTTTTCATGCCATACTGTTAGCTATAGTTTTGTAGTGTTTGTATAATGTGTACAATACTTTTGTTTTTCACGCCATACTGTTAGTTATAGTTTTGTAGTTTTTGTATAATGTGTTTTTGTTTCATTTGTGTGATCCTTATATTGCCATGAATTCTGGATTTATAATTTTAGGTTATTGCTTTACTTTTTTTTCAAGTTTTACAAGACTTCAGAACTTTTTTTGTCATTTTATCGAAATTTTCAAGAGAGGATACCTTAATTGTGAAATCAAGCTCGTCTAAATAATCTTTGATATTTTAACGTTCTCTTTTGTATATATTTAAAACAAGCACCTGATTTATGAAATTATTCCACCCTTTTTCCTGGTTTAGCAGACGATGAAACTTAGTCATTTTATCGACATCGTCAAGACAAGGTACCAGACTAGCGAAATTTTAATGGGCATTAACTGTGCACCTTTTTTAGCCGATCTGTTTCTCCGCTCACATGAGGCTGAATTCATCGAAGGATTTCTTTAAAATAAAGATAAAAAAAGATAGGCCAATCCTTTATTTCTATCATCCGTAATATAGATGATATTTTGTCAATGCACAATCCTCCCTTTTGTAACTTTCTATCTTATCAATCCAAAAAGCTCTAAATTTAGGATACTACGGGCTCTTACACATCGGCCTCATTCTTTGTCCTTAATCTTGAAATTGACATCATAGTTATACTACCAACCAGGCTATATGACAAACGCGATGACTTCACTTTTCCAAAGGTCCAACTTCCGTATCTTGTAGCAAATTTCCAAAAGCGCCAGCTTATAGAGTTTACATCTCCCAACTCATTCAATTCTCACCGCATGTGGTCGATACTGTGACTCCCTTGATAGAGTTCGGTTGCTCACAAATAAAATACTTAAACATGGGTATGTTACCTATAACTTGAAGTCAACACTACAGAAGTTCTACGGTCGAAATCACGATCATGTGGACCGCTATGCGATATCTGTTACAACAGGTCTTTGACTTAACAGCTTAACTTGTTTTCCTCCAATGAATAACCAGGACTGACAGGCTGTCTTTATATTTCCGTAAAATCGAGGATGAGAAATGCTCTTAGTAATAAGCTGTTGTGACATTATATTTCGATGTCAAATGTTAATTTCTTCCATGAAACTTTTTAAATGTATTTAACAATTTATGAAATCTGTAACCTTGCTGAAAATTTTAGAAGTTTAAGTAAGGTTACGTTCATTCAAGTCGTCAAGAGTAGAAGTCATACCAATTGAGAAATAGAAACTCCGTAGGATGGGGCTAGAGGTAAGTCGCCGTCAAGAAAAGGGAAATTAGTAATACTGAAATCAAAATCATCCTTTTTATCGTACATTTTTGTTTTTATTTTACCAGAGTCAACGATGATAGTAAGATCCAGAAAAGGGCAATATTTGGAATCATTGTTCGCTTTTTTAAGTTTCAGTTGTTGTGGCTAAATGATGGCGACATAATCTAAACACTTTGGATTGTCAATAGAAAGGATATCGTCAATATACCTACTGTTATCATTGAAAACAGAAATAATACGTTGATCACTGTTTTTATATGGTTCCATTTTGTAGTTTTTCATGAAGTCACGTTTGGAAAGAAAAGGATCTGCAATGTATCTCAGTGCAGATAAAATCGAAAGCATTGGAAATTGAAAGGTTAAAAAGGCTGATAGAAAACAAATAATCAAAATGATCTTAATAAAAAGCTAAACTCAGCCAAGGACAAAGCTTTGCATGATGGAGATACTCCTTGGCTATATACAAAATTTTCTTATCCTGTCTTTTGCTATTTTTTTCTGTTTTAGCTTACCTGGCTAGAGCCAAAGGGAGCTTTTGCCATCACATTGTGTATGTCGTCATCTTTTCTGCAACTACTAGGTAAACTGATATCAAACTTGGCCACAATAGTATAATGGTGGTACCCTGCAATTTTTTTCAGGTCCATGCTATATCGAAGATGTCCGCCAGCGGGGAACATAGCTTTAACACACATTCAAAGATGTTTTGCTCTTAAACTGCGAAGCCTATCGGAACAAAACTTGGCCACACTGGTATTTAGGTTGTCCCCTGCAAAAAAGGTGTCTTTTAGGTCCACAGCGGTGGACATACTTTTGACATTGGACTCTAACTTGAGATCATCGCATTCTGATACATTCAAGCTTTTCTTGAAGATGTACCAAATGTTCTTAAGGGTTCTCACTCATAATGTTGTCTATATTAAAGACTTCCTGAAACATATCATAATTGATCATGCATTGTAGATTATATAAAATTGTACAAAGAAATATATTTATATGAAAAAGAAAGGAAATTGGGTAAATGTCAAGGAGACAACATCCTATATCCAGGTTTAAACGACCCAAAACAAAGCATCTAGGGGTCACTGACGGTCTTCAACACAGTGAGGAACCTCACACCATATAGCAAGCCCTAAATGGCCCCAAAAAGGTAAAAAAAGTGAATAAATCAATGGAACCAAATCACATGTCATTTTGATTTCTACGGAGATACAAAACTTTGGCGAAAACGGATTTGTCTGGATTTTTCCTTTATTTAATGACAGGAATATTTTTTGAAAGTGAGGAAGTTACTGTAAGAGCCTAAATTTGCTCTATAGAATACATTCGGGAAATTAGAATTGGGGGCTAATGTGCAGAATTCTGTAAGCCATTGAAATGGGGAAAACAAGAGGAATTCCGAAATCTGAAACAAATGCAAAAATGTGATGAGTGAGAAACCTTAAATATTGTTTTCAGATTGTTTTGTTTATTATAAGTGAATATCAAAAAAATTAAAAAATTGAGACATCCTCATATAACATATACATCCGAATCTACTTTATTATATTTTATAACCGTCATCCGAATTTACGGAAGCGTTCGTCCGTTATAAAGAGCTTCCTTATTATCTAACTTGACACAATTTAATATGTGTACGAGGCCGATACTAATCTACAAAAAAATTGAGTGAAGATAAAACCTGAGGTCGACTTTTTTTGTCCCCAGACGCAACGCGAAGGTGGGACCTAGTAATGGCCTGCGTCCGTGTAATTCTAATTCATACGAGTTAAAGAGTAAAATTGCTTTGAACCATTGTCCTCTGATGCGACATATGTATAGTAAATGCAGATCTTTTGAGATCTTTCGAATAACCGATATCATTATCTTTTTACATCAAAGATGCCCGTATAAAAGGAACTCCCCATAACGAGCCAAAGCGTGAACCCCACAAAATCAGCCTGCTAACAGTTTTTCATCCTTCTGGAAATTCTTTCCGCCTCCAAATATGAAAGAGCTCCCATCCGGAACAACCCATTTTAATGATCAAGCAAATACCAGGGATCAAACAATTTGACATGAAAACAACCAAGTAGCACAGTAGAGTTATTTTGTCGATACCGCATAAAATTGGAAAATACTTTATTTACCGATACAAAAATAGCGACCTGTCTCCTTCTCTTTATTGTATATCATGATAACTTTTCGTTTAAAAGTGTGATGTGTCCTATTCTTCATTGGTTCTCAGTTTGCATACAAAATACACTGACCATTAGAACGGAAGTATTGGAAAATTGAATTTACGTTTTATTACATAAATGCACTGTTTTATTCTGTTTAAATTCATTTTTTAACACAAATTCAATGGATAATATTTCATATTGTGTAAAAAAATATATACCGGACGTAAATCATAATGATTTCTCCCTATATATAGATATACTCATTTAAAATGTTTTTTTTAGGGAAAATCACTGCGTCAGTATCACATTATACCCGGATACAGTTATTTGTTAACGAAATGTTTGTACCATAATTAAAACGATGGATCTGGACGATTGGAACAGCCATCTTCTTAAGATTTTTATACCTCTACATTTACTTCTTTTGTTATATATGATAATAGGGATAATTGGAAACTCACTAGTTCTATATGTGTATGGATTGAAACTAAAAGCAATAAAAGATGGACAATATTTTATTCCTTATTTAGCTTTGGTTGATTTGGCTGGGAGTGTAATATGTTCCCTATTTGGACTGTCCATGACATTAATGCCAGTAACTTATGATGGCAGTATGCTCTGTAAGATGGGATGGCTTTTTGGAACAACAACGGCTATGATGTCCGTGTTTATGCTTGTCATAATTGCCGTTCAACGATATCTTAAAGTGTGCAGACAAAAGGGACATATTTTGAGTTTAGTAAGGAAACGACTTCTTATGATCTTTGCTGTTATCATGTCCGTTTCAATCTCTGTGCCATCTGTTTTGACCTATGATATAGTGCCGTTTAACAGTTCACTCAGAAATATAACTGGATCAGTATGTGGAAAAATTAATGGGACAGAATCATTGGTGTACGACATAATCCTAGGCATAGCAGTTAGTGTGTCGTGTGGATTACTGATCATATTATACTTTTTAATTGGTCGAACGACTTATAAATACATGAGTAAAGGAATACACATAAAGTCAAAATATAATCTAAAGTATTCAGACGGCGACACTTTAGAACCCTCCAGGACGACTCTAGACACAGAGTTAAAAGACCAAAGTACAGACAATGCAAATAATAAAAGCATTACATCTTTCAAAGAATGCAGCGAAAAAGGACTCGGTGAAGAAGATAACACTATGTCAACTCTAAAGACAAAAATTAAAGCCTCTGATTTGCAGAAGAAAAATCAAAGAGCAATTAGTAGGATAACAATTATGTTTATGATAATAACCCTAATATTTTTTATTTGTTCAATCCCAAAAATAACAATAATGTTGCTTGAAACAATTATGCCACACTTCTGGGAAAGATTTTCCGACGTTGAAAGAATGATTTTGATGTTTATTCATCAGGGATATATTCTAAACAACATAGCAAATCCATTTATTTATGCATATTTGGATAAGACTTTCAGAAAGGAAATGACAAAAAGTGTCCACTGCTGTTAAATCAGATATTAAAGAATTGAATGAAAACAAGAAAAGGATAATTCAAAAAAGACAAAACGAAATATTTTGCAAAATAGATGTATTCATCGCCCAAGATACTTTGATGAAGTAATGACAGTAAACTTTTTAAGGTTTAACCTAAAAATATCATTATTGTTATGTGATGCAAAACAAAAACAAAAGCTTTGTTCCTTTGCTGAGCTTTACTATGTATTTGTAGGGATCTTAACCCGTGTATATTAATAGTATCCTTTCATTCTCTGCCTCTAAAAGGGATACACGTAAAAGACTAAACCTTCCATTATAAATCATATTTTTGGCAGTTTTTAGTCTTAATGAAGTTTCGTCAGACAAAAGGTGTCACTTGCTAGTATTACATTTTTTCGCAAATCAAAGAACTTACTTTCTTCCTCACTTAAAGCAATGTCAATGAATTTTTTCCCTTTTTTCTTTTTTTTTTTGTCAATGATTTTTCTTTCTGATTTTTTTTTTAGGGGGGGGGGGCCATGAAGACATATGACAAGGTTCCAATTACAACGTCTAGGAAGATATCGGTGACTAACAAAATGTTAGTCTCTTCTTCTTAAAGTGTCGTACGATCATGCCGTTGTGCTTTACTTTAGCAATGATCGTAATCAAAATTTAAGTAAAATACAAAATAACTCCTACAAAGCTCTGCTTTGTTTGATTGAGTTTTGTTCCTGTTTGGGATATTTAGAATTAGTGCTTCGTCACTTTTTTGTTTTGTTCTGTTTGTCGAATAATGAAGTCTACCCTAACAAAGGTACATTTTTTTGTTTTTTCTTTTTATTTTAGAAAAGTTGACATATAGTTTGACTAATAATTTTAGCGTTATAAACCTACTTGCAATGAAAATGTACTTTACTTGTTGAAGATTCGCATGGTTTGTTAAGTAATTTATTTACAATCTCACTTTTTATGAGTTATTTGTGTACACATTGAAATAGGAAGCCGGAATTGAATGATAATCTCAGTTTTTTCCAATTGTTATACAAGTTAGTTAGACCTATACCTATATCTAATTTTGTGTAATTGTGCTTGAAACTAAGGAGTATCTCCCTCTGGCAAAGTTTTGACCTAAGCTAATTTAAGCTTCCCATTTAAATTCTATTGAATATGTGTTCTCCACCAGATGTGATACATCTTTCGATTTATGGTTTTTAATATATTTTGATTTTATCTGAACTGAAAAGACATAACTTAAAGTTATTTAAATGGCAATTTGAAGAAATAAATTTACACTTATATTTTTACTTATTATATAGCTTTAGATTTTATCTTATTTACTTTATATAACAAAGCAGAAAACTACTATTTTGAGGTTAGGAGGAAGAAACATTGAAATATACACTCCATAGATTTTTAAGACACCATCACAGATGGACTGACCAGTATAATGTCTAAGTCTCGCAACTGACGTATTTATATTTGACAAGATCTTTACATTAGTCTGGATTCCCGACACAATATTCTCTGTACCGTAAGCGGTTTCCAGTTGGAATATATTTGAAGTTAAGCTTGCGTAAAGGAAAATATTTGCTAAGAGTACCAGGTTAATCTTTACGTTCGGAACCGGGTCCGTAAGTCTCGTCATTTGACGCCGAAAATCATAATAAAATTGCAATTTGAAAACGTTTCCCGCCAAGATTTGACGTTTCAGGTTTATGACATCCAATTTTTTTTTTTTTTTTGCTTGAAACGTCATATGTTTTTGTTAAACATGCAACCACCGGGTACAAATTATGTACCTGGAAGTTCAAAAATTAAACGAGACTTACACACCCTATTAACTTGTAATAGATAATTTGCAAAGTACCGAATTTGTTTCCGTTCTTTAAAATTTTCACTCAATCAACAAATCAGCATTTTGATATAAGAAATTTATTGAGATGTAAAAACCAAACAAACAGATACATAAAAGGTCAATTTTTTTATAGTTAAACAAAGATGAAGGTTTGGAAACCGTGCAGGTCAAAAGAAAATCATATTTACATTTTGTTTAGTTTATGTTGGAAACCCTTATTTTTTGTCCATTTTAGAGTTGCATCCCTTTCCATAAGTGTGTAAAACGCGAGGTCAAAGACTGGAACTCCGTTCCAATTGGCAAGTTGCAGATTGTAGCATGTGATTGCAATTTTCAGCTATTGTGAATATTCCCTGTTATCCTTTTTTTATTTCATCTTCCCTTTTTGCCGATGTAATTTTAATGTTTGGTTTGTTGTCGAAATAACCATTTCCAAAATATAAATTTCAAGGGATGTCATTCAATTATTTTTTTTTCAGAAATAATAAAATATTTTTTCATTAAATTCATGTGATCATGTTTTTTTCTTTGAGTGTTGTTTATTCTAAAAGTAAACAACAAATATGTTACTTGCAGTAATAAATATTAGTGCTACAGATAGCCATTGCGACAACTCGTGTTTCTCCAGTGCAGATAAACATAAAACATTTGGGAGACAAAAAAATCGAAATAATTCGAAATAGTTGAAGAACTTATTCATTTTTTATGTTTCCATTTTTGAACTGTGGCCTATTCAGTCAATTTAATTTTATTTTATGTTTTTGATAACTATCATGTTTCTTTATTTTTTTCTACCTTCAGTCAATGAGTTTTTATAACTTAACTCTTTTAAAGACTAAGTGGAAAACTAGGTCTGGTTAAAGTTCATGCTGAATAATAGCAACATTTGATTGTAAAACAATATAATGCTGACCTATGATATTCGGTACGATTGTTTAACGTGTCTACTTCCGTTTATTGATGCTTTGAAATATTTGGCAGCAAATGTACATTTATTCTTTGTTCCTAATAAATACAGGAAACTGATGTCGAGTGAAAAAAATCAGTTCCCATATTTGTTCATTTGATCAGCAACATTTGAACTGTCAATAAGTTAACTATAAAAAGCGTTCCATGGAAAAACTAAGAAAAGATATGATCTAAAACAATTAGTTCCAAGAACAGATCTAGATACTACAATTTATAGAAAGACAAAAGAAAACAAAAAACAAAAACAGAAGTAAAAGGCAATGATGATATAATCTGCTAAGCCTGTCTCAACACTTCCTGTTCTGCATTTTTCTCGGGCAAGAAACTGTGCTCTTTACCTTTCTGAGTTATTTGCCTTCAAATATTTTGTTTATGTTTCTGAACAATCTCAACAAACTTACTTAAGGTTAGTTAAGGTTGACTTCCGGCACAGGTCCCTTATTGGTCCTCTTCACCAGATTCTATGCCATGAAAAGTTTTTGTACTTCTTCCCTTTTCTGACCTAAATGAGATTTCATCGTTGTGATCGTAATAATATATTACCTCCTTTTCTATAGCTCTGTCCAAGCGGGATTTAAATGAACTTAACGAAGTCGTATCTATAATTCTCTCCGATCTCATTCCAGATTCTTGCCACTCTCACAGAAAAAGCATTTTCCCTTATAATGGTATTAAATCTTTGTTCTTTCATTTTAATTGTGTTTGTTCCTGTGCTTAATCCTTGACAAAACTTTCATAAGCTCTAGGATATTACATGCCTCTGAGTCAAATTTTTCACGTATAATTTTGTAAGCTTCGATTAAGTCCCCTCTTACGCCAAAAGTTGGTAGTTTCAATTTCTCTAGTGGCTCCTTATAGCTTAATTTTTTCAATGCTGGAATTTGTTTAGTAGCCCCTCTTTTCATACTCTCTATCTTGTCGATTAGAGTCTGTTCTGTTTATTTTCTCATGTGCATGAATATCAAATGATAAATTTTCATCAACTGTGACCCCAATGTCTTTGTTCTGTTTCACTCTTTCAATCTGATGTCCTAGTAATTGGTAAGTATTATTATATAAGGAATCAGTTGTTCTTTTAATATTGATGTGTTTACATTTTTCGGGATGGAAGTTTAATAGCCAATTCTCACTCCGTTTCTCCATTTTCTTTAAATCTGATTACAGTTCTTGTGTGTCTGAATTGTTACCTTTAATCTTGAAAATCTTTGTGTCGTCAGCAAAAATGTAGGCATCTGATTCCACAGTACTTGGTAAATCGTTTATATATTAAACAAAAATATGGGACCTAGAACTGATCCCAGTGGAATTGCTCATATAACTTCTTTCCACCTGAGTAAGTATTATTTCTGGATGCACTTTGGTATCGATTTGCTAAGAAGATTTCTATCCGTCCTAATACTAAGTCTTTTATACTATATGTTTTTATTTTTTGATTAATCTTTTGTGTGGGACCTTTATCAAAGGCTCTCATGAAACTTTTAATGAAACTTAAGAGTAAATTAAGATGCTCCAGTACAGAAAGCACAACAGTGCAGTACTTGTTATGAGACTGTAAAGATTATTTTAATAATCCAACGATAGAAGTAAGGTAGTTGTCACCGTTGAATTCAGACATTTTTTATAAGATATGTAGACTTCTCTGAGGAGCGTGAGTACAGATACCTGTAGTTTGAATTTTTGTCAGGTAAAGAATTAATCAAACTAGATTTTAGCACAAAACTTAACATCACAGGAAAAATTATACTGCATATAATTTATTTCTGAAAAATGCCAAAAAAAGTTTCATAATGTAAGCAAAAATTGTCAAAGCACAGATTTTATATAGGTTCAATAAAAGAATACTTACATTCAGTTTTATATACTGCCCAGCTCCTGAGATCCTGATAGGATAAGTTTGGTTTACAGGTTGAGTTAGGGTTAAATTTCGAAAAAACTGATAGAATAGGTGTTAAAGGGTGATAATGCTAATCTTAAATAAAGATGACAGGATACGTTTAAGAGTGTGGTAGCTCTTTATATTGCTACGGTTAACCAAGTGGCAAAACTTTCACTGAATCGAAGTCAAGATTTACAACCCACGCCTACATTCTTTTACCTTAAAGAGACTACACAGTGTATACATATCAAACTGAAAAGGTTACAGTTGTATACATTGTGTCTTTTTAACGACCGCATGGAAGCTTGGGGTGTAAACTTTGACTTCTGTTCAATAAAACTTTTTCCATTTGGTTGACCGTAGCAATATTGTCTTTCTTCTATGAAAGATATGAAATGCCTTTAACTTTTAATATTTTAGATGTGTTTAGAGTATATTTTGCTCATTTCTTCATATTTTTAGCTTAAGTTTTACTCAGAAAATTCTTTTGCTGATTTTTGATATTTTTACAATTTTTTTAATTGCTTGTACATAAATTAAAGTAATTAGCCCCACCGCATAGTGACGGACACACTATAGTAATCACTCTGTCCGTCAATCCGCCATTCCGTGCGTACGCCGTCCGTCCGCCCGTGCGTCTGTCCGTAAGTCAATCTGTAACAAAGTCGTGTCCGGGCTGTTTTGTCTTTTGAGATAGGCTTTTGATATTTTGCATATAGATAGATTACTTCGAGATGATGTGTCATTGACCATGAATGGCGACCTTTGACCTTGACCTTTGTTTTCAAGGTCAGGTTTTTGCTTTTTAAATGACAAGTCAAGTCCAAGCTATATCTTTTTTTTTGGCATTTTCAGACAGACTTTGATATTTTTCATGTAGACAGATCACTTCAAGACAATGTGTCATGAACCATGATTTGTGACTTTTGTCTTCAAGGTCAGATTATTGCTTTTCTAATGACAAGTTGTGTCTGAGCTACAACGTTTTGGTCTTTTGTAATATGCTTTTGATATTTTGCATGTGGATAGATCACTTCAAGACACAAGACACTGCGTCGTGAACATTGATAAGGTGACCTTTTAACTTGACCTTTTTCTTCAGGGTCAGATTACTGCTTTTCAAATGAAAAATTGTGTCCGGACTATAACTTTTTCGTTCGTCTCTTGAGACGGGCTTTTGATATATTGTATTTAGATAAAGAACTTTAAGACGATGTGTAATGAATTATATTGGTGGACTTTGACCTTTGTCTTCAAGGTCAGATTATTGCTTTCTAAATGATAAATCGTGTCCAGGCGATTACTTTTTCATCCTTTGAGGTATTCTTTTGATATTTGATATGAAGATAGATCTCTTCGAGGGCATGTGTCCGGAATATAGATAATTTACCAATTACTGTCTTTGTTTCCGTTCTTTAAAATTTTCATGCAATCAAATTATGTGACACCGGACAATGCATAAAATAAATGAAATAAATACTTTTGAAAAAAAAATATTGCTTGAGGGTTTAATATTGTTCACCTCTGGTTGAAGACCCTCGGGCGATAGTCAAGATGTAGACAGGAATAAAAGCCCTGGCCTTGATAAACTGGACTTCTCTATGTATCGTGTGCGTTTTTGTTACATGTACATTCACTCCATATCCTTTCATATTTATATGAATGAGTAAATAAATTGATTTGATTTAATTAAAATGTTTTCTGTCAGAAATTTATAGATTCTATTTAGATACTAAGTGTTCGACTTTCGCATTGAAGGAAATGTACATGTACGTATCCCATATTTATAGAACTTCATTTGTTTTCAAAGGAAATTTAAGATCTAAAATTATATGAAGTGAATGAACACAGTACTTACAAGAAATTATTGTTGTTCTGTTTTAATATGTGCATTTTTCAAATAAGGGTCCTTGTTATATTTGCAACCTTTCAGTTATATGTAGTAACGAATAAGATTTTCTAAATCCTTTTAACACTTTATTTAAAGAATTCTGAGTTCTGTTTATTATATGAAGGCTGGTGTTCTTCTTTTTCATATCATAATGTTCAGTGATTCTCCGATATGTCTTGTTGACATCCTGTACACATGTTGGTAGATTTCCCCCGCAAAATATTTTGTTAATGGCTTTACCACTGTTTACGTATTTAAAGTGTCTTTTTCTTTCCGTATTTTTACCATTTTCTGCCGATCAACACAGGCAAATTTCTCGTCTTTGAATCTTATTTGGCGATTTATTCTCTATCAGTTTTAAACATCTTTGACTATATGGTCTCTGCACTGAAGAGACATAAGTTGTCGAAATGCGCATATGCAGAATCAAAATTTACAGTAATTTCGGTATTTAGTTATTTCTTTAGAGGTGCTTCTCGTTGTTCTTTTTCTAGTGATACCGATGACATTCAGACGTTATCACTCGAGAATTTCGCATAGCCATTTAATTGGACGATATAATTACGGGAATCAAATATGTCGCACGTGACGTTTTCCGCAGTGAATATCCTTTTCATGGAGTGAATATCCTCTTTATCGATAGAACGTTAATAAGCATTCTTATATAATAGAATAATCTACGTCCTTTTAGGCATATCTTTTTACTACAGACAGCAAAAATTTGTGACTTCTAAAGATATCATTTTACGTCATAGACAAAGACACAGACATTTCACATAGAAATGTAGACGATTAGATAATTCAATACACAAAATTTGAATGCGCATTCTGGATATAAAACCATTATTGATAAAATGATTACCCTTCCGATCAGCAGGGAAAAAATTGTAAATGACACTGATACGTGATGGACATATTGTTTTGGATGGCATTTGGCATTTATGTTATGTATTGGCACTGTGTATTGGTATGATTTATTTGCAATAGGATCCTTTGAAATCAAAATAGTGACCGTTAAAATACAAAAGCCAGAGTTTTAAATTTAAGGAAGTTTGGGGGAGAATAAAACGAATGATTTTTTTGTGATTGAAAGTTTATTGAATGCACTTCAAAATTTTAGTGAGAAATTATTACAATTGTCGGTCAGCAAACTCATTGTTCGAGGAGAGGCTTCCGAAAGTAACAAGACTTTTACCTGTTTAATATAGTCTATGAAAGGTGAAAATACAATTTTTGAATTTCTCTATGAATAAAACGATACAATTTGTGGATATGTAGTATGAGTGACTGTTTTTAAAAACATACCGGTGGACTGTTAGTCCCCGAGGGTATTCACCAACCCATTAGACAGTACTTCGGTGCTGGCCCGAAAACAGATTTATATGGAAACTAGCAATATCTAAATTTAACAAAATTTTGTTCGAAACAAAGGAGTATCTCCCTCTCGCATAGCTGTCCTTTGCTGCTCTCACAGTTTTAAGATAGGATTTTTTTTTTTGCATGTAGGTTGATTGTCCATATATAAAATATGTGCATACCGCTTTGATTTTGATTTTTAATAATTTGTAGAAAATATATATTGTTGAATTTCGTCATTTTTATGCAAAATATAGTTTATAAGGTACACCATTTTTTTCTGATAAGATTTTGAAAATACCGAGTTTTGTAGGTTGCATATATCAAAGATGTGTATACATCTTTGATAATTTTTGAGAAAAATACTCGCGTTGTACATAAAAAACAAAGTTTTCTGGTTTGTATATCAACCAAAATTTGGAAAATTTACGCAAAGGAGTAAATTCGGTAAGGCCACTTTTTGGCCCAAAATTTGAAGAAAAGCTAAAGAGAGACCTGTGGTGGTTTTCGCACTCTATTCTGTCAACTTTAATGGATTCAATTGGTTTTTGGGTATTAAATCAACAGATTTGGTCAAATGAGCCAACCAAACATAGCATAAATTGGGGAAATCGCTGAAAAAAGGCTGAAAAGATTTTAGTGGCCTTTTTGGCATATTTAACATTGACCAACCTTTTATACACTGATGAGCTTCATATATATTGTGTAAAATGAGGAAATTAGTGGGCCAAAAAAGGCCCTTACCGAACCTTGTTCTTTCGGCTTTTCATATGTTGATTTCCCTGCAACAGCTGGAAATTCAATCCATGATTTTAGACCATATGTTGTTTTCGTATTTTCGTTCATATTTTAATATTTCAGAAATACAGGATAATTTTTTTTGGCAGTCAATAAAAATGCCGTTAATTAAGATTCAAATTTACTCCGATATTAATACATAAATTATAAAAACCAATTAAAAATAACTTTCTATTGTTCATATTCAGATGTTGACTTTCACAGAAATAGCTTTTTATTTGCATATTAGAGAATGCTACTATGATTTTCTACAACTATGAAAGACAAAGTTTTGGAGTTTCGAGAAAATCGCAAGTTATGTTTTGCTTTCAACAATGTAAATAATCAATGAAATGATATGGAGTAAATGCACATGAGACAAAGTTTCTACAAATTAATGGTAAAAACAAGCAAAGGAACAACGCTTTTATTTGCTCATACCTCATAGTAAGTTCAAGACAGCCCTTAGCACCGTTTTGAGCGGAATTCTTTGCTAAATGTCAAACAACGCTATACCCATATCTTTGCTGGTCATGGATGCAGGATTGTCAACAAACATAAATTAAACTGGCAAAGTGCTCTTACAATCACTGTCATCCGTTGCCTGACAAAAGCACCAGCGTTTTAAGCCAAAGGATGAATACAACATATAGACAAACACAGAGCACCCATAAAGTCGACTTTAAGAAAACTTGGTATTATAAAATAATGAGATGTGAACACTTTAAACAGGTGGTCAGAATTACATTTTGGAATTACAAAAATAAATGCCAAAATTGTAAAGAATGATAGTATATTTATATGAGAAATTCTTTCACGAACAAGTACAACATTACTGAAATATAGAGAGCATACATCTCTCGCAAGGGGGAATCTTTTTACGGACTCCACACCACAGAAGAGACAAACTCCAGTTGTAAATAATCAATGAACGGATATGGAGCAAATGCACATGAGACAAAGTCTCTACAAATACATGGTAAAAACAAGCCAATTAACAACGCTTTTGTTGTTGTTCCCCATGTTTTTCTTTATGCAATATTAACTTTTCTTGTTTTTTTTAAAGATTTTTTAAAGAATTTCTCGTTTGGATTCACTATCGTACTTTTGAATTTTGAATTTCCAAAATGCTATTCTGTTTAAACCTGGCAAAATCGCTGACCATTTTTTCTGGTAAGGAGTTGTGTCATTATATACAATGAAGCCAATATTGGAGTTGGTTAGGGAGACATTTGTGTGTCGCTCTGCGAATGCAGTTATAACTATGTATTCTTGTTTTTCCAATATAATTTGCATTGTCTTCACTTTTTTTGATGAAACGCTTTGCTAAAACAGTGTCCCTTGTAATTAAATATATTCTAGTTTGTCACAATGGTTGGGTTGGCTTTGGAAAGCACTGCTACTTTTTTGCAAACAAACATGTGGATTGGCATAGTGCCGAGGTATTAATATAGAGATTTTTCAGTATAGGGTCGATTCAATAAATGTGTCCCAACCTGACCTTGGTGGGGTCAAATGGCGAGAAGTTGTGTAAAGATGACAAAATGCAACATTGTGTATGAATTTGTACAGTGTTTAGTCTGTTTCCTTTCTGTGTTTATTTTAACACAGAACATGATAAAGGACACATGAGGGTATAACTCCTCATGTTGGACTAGGGACTTTGGCCTTAATTTGTTCGTACTTTGGACTTGCCCAGTTGAGTCCATGGACTCCACGGACTCAAAAGTCGTAGCATTTTGGACTTGTACTTCAAATTGCAAAACTATTCAAAAAATGAAAAATGGACTCTGTACTTTATCTAAAATTTGCATGAACTCTGGGCTCCATGGGGTATGGGGGTTATACCCTCACACGTGGTAGGGACAGATTTATTTAATCGGTTCTAAATAACAAAATACCGAAGTTACTGTTAATTAAGATTCTAAAAGATGACGAATTTAGTTTCACAACGTAACTCATCATGACCATTCAAAGCAAACAAGTAAGTTTTCATACAAAGAGATAACATATTTAATTTTGATCTATTTACACATGATTATTCGATTAAAAATAATTAGTATAATTAGATGTCTTAAAATTAATTAGTCTTACAACTTTTAAACTTCATGCTTGAATAAGAACATTTCAGAAGTTAACACTGTTAGAATAAAACCTACAGTTTTGATATCTGTGGCTAAACTAAGTACATAGACCGCTCGGTCTTTAGATTATTATTCAAAGGGCAGCTTCTGATTTCCGAATAATGCCTTTCATCGGTTTGGTGCATAGAATACATATGGAAATTATATAGACTATTTCATCTGAAAAAAGTATGGGAAACAGCATCGAGGAGCAAGAAATGCATACTGTCGAATTTATTGTGTTTTTAAGATCGAATGAGATTTTTTAAGTTTTTCAGAACTGCAATTTCCGGTATCCTAATAAAAGGGCACAAACTCACGGTATTAGAAATGCGAGTGTGTATAAAAGCAATGATTTGCGTGTTTATTTAGTGTCTGGAAAATTTATTTAGATTGAAAGTAACTACAAAGCGCATTCGATTGAGACAGGAGTCGAAAATGGTATATATCGATTTTCAAGTAGGAATGTTCCTCTCTTAGCTTTGTCATAGTTACGCCATAAAATAGCGTCATATTTATCCACTTTGTTGCGGATTACCTCCCTTTTCCCGCAAATATATTTCGATTTGATGAACTACATAAAATATCATTTATAATCAATCGGTTACACAATGATTTTTCTGGTCAACATATATCTTAAAGGTATATTTCTTAAATGCTAAAAGGGAAGAAATCTCTTCGATATTTATTTCATATGAAACGCTAGACGGTAAGCATGTTCCCAGAGTTTTCTACATATTCTGTGTAATTATTAGTAGAATGCCCAAGGTCCAAAGAAATGCTTAGTTTTCAAGTTTAGGTTAACGGAATCACACACGGGTATTTTTTGTTTTAAATGATAGAACAGCTATTGAATTTCAAATATTTAGCTGTCGTAGAAAGTTCCTGTGGTCACAATTTCTCTAATTTCTCCTTTTTTAAGGGTACCCTAAAACAGTGCTTGGGATATGGTATCTTAAAAGTTATAGAAAACAGTAATACCTTCTTATATTCTAATAAAAAGCTATCCACGGTAAAGTGCAGACCTGAAATATTTATTTGAATCATAGAATGCAAGTTATTTTTGACTTGTTTTTGTAATTTATCGGTATTAATGTCGGGGTAAATTTGAGTCTAAATTAACGACATTTTCATTGAATGCGAAATAACTATGCTTTATTTTTGAAAAATTTCAACTTTTAAAGAAAGTACATATACGAATTGTACCTTTGCTCCAAAAAACATGGATGTAATGTCCACCGTTAAAGAGAAATCAATAAATAAAAAGCCAAAATTTGCGTAAAACTTTCAAATTTTAGTCGATGTGAAGACCATGCCAATTGGTCATATTCTTTTGAGTGTACAACGAGAGATAACTCTAATCTTTTCTTGTCAAAATTACTTGACATAAATAGCGGGAATCTAGTGACAATTTTACGTTGCTTGTGTTTTGATTTTCCAAGCACATGCAGTTGTTTTCACGTTTAAAACCACTTTTCCATATCATTTCAGATAATATAATAAGGTTTTGTTTCAATGGGAACGGTCTTACTAAGATTTATGTCAGTGTGTGTTTGGGGGGGGATTGACTTATTTATACAATAACAAAAGTACGATTTATTAGTTTATTTTTTAGCATTTAGTTCTAAAATTAAATTCAAGCTTTACTTTACAGGATAATGCTATAAAAGTCAGAAATGCGCAGTTCTTTATATCCGAAAGAACCCCTCATATCACGGAGGTGCAAATATTCAAAATGACGGGCCTTTAAAACAAAATGCCAACTTTGAAACTTGTTGAATAAAGACAACAGACAAATCATTATAAAAATTAAAAGTAAAGAACTACCCCAATAAAAATTACAATAATATTCGAATTTCGTCGCAGTTTTATCTGTGAAATAAAGCTCACTTAAAATGCATCAAAATTTTCAAAATTTTAGGAGCTGACCTTTTACCCTATTCTGGAATAAAATATGACCACAGTCAATAACTACGACATTGTCATTTCGATGCGCCATATGGTCTCCTCTTTCCAAACATGTATAGTACAAGTGTGTGTTATTCCGTTAACCCAAAATCGGAAAAAAGTCTCTTGGGCACCCTACTATATTGCTCAAAATACCTGATTCGGCTTAGTTTTCAAAACCTGATAGCAGAAAAATATGATCAGTAACATATCATTTTTAGCTCACCTGGCTATGCCACGATGAGCTTTTGCCATCACTTGGCGTGCGTCGCCCGTCATAAGCTTTTTTTTTTCAAAAATCTTCTCCTCGTCACCAGGTTATGTAGTTTCAAAATTGTATCCGATGAGTCTGAAGACCAATATGGCCGCTATTACTAAAAATAGAACATAAGGGTATATTATGTTTTTTAGCAAATAACTCAAAAACCGTTGCAGATATCAAAATCTGACATGGACTAAAAATGATCAGCATGACAAGATCTACCCACCCTGCCATTTTGAAGAAAATCGGATTAGTTATTGTCCCTTTTTGGGGTAAAATTTTCAAAAATTTGATGTTCTTTCTTTTTAATTTAAAACACCTATAACAGATAGAGGTTAAGGAGACGACAATTTGATTTTCAGGGGGAGGCTTTGGCAATTTTGCCCAGAAAAAAAATATTTATTTTCACAAAAATCTCGAACAAAATATCTATTTACACCAAATGTTACATCAAATTATTCATTTGCAACAAAAAAAAAAATATTCTGCAAATCAAAATTTTGTGGTTTTAGAATTTCGCCTTTCCTCGTTCTTGCTTCGGTTTTAGTTTGCCGATGTATTATTTATTTTCACGACAAGTTGGGTTAACATATTTATTTTCACCAAAACCGAGATTATGTTCAGCATATCAAGATCAACCCAAATGCTAATTTTGAAGAAAATCCAAATGCCCATATAGGTGTTATTATCATTTATATATCGTAATTTCATATATTTCGCCTTATATTTCAAAAACAATTTGAAAATCTTCAGCATGTCAAGATCTCCCCACCTGCATATTATGAAGAGAATCCAAATACCTATGTGGGAGTAATTGCCCTTAAATTGTCAAATTTTACTAATTTTATATATTTTGTCTTATATTTTAAAAAAAAGTTTGAGATAAATGCTGAGTTTAATAATAAAAAAATGTCCATCATATCAAGATCTAATCACATGGTAATTTTGAAGAAAATGTAAATTCCCATGTAGAAGTTACTGCCCTTCATTGGTCAAATTTTTCGTGATTTTATGTATTTCATCATAATATATTTCAAAAACAGTTGAGATAGAGGTCAAGTTTTAATTGCAAAAATACTCAGCATATAAAGATCTACGTACATTGCAATTTTAAAGAAAATCTAAATACTCATACAGGAGTTATTGCCCTTTATAGGTCAATTTTGATCTTATATATTTCATCTTTTATTTCAAAAACAGTTTGAGGTAAAGGTTGAGTTTAATTGCAAAAATTTTCAGCGTGTCAATATCTTCTCACATGATCATTTTGAAGAAAATCTAAATATCCATATAGGAGTTTTTGATCTTTATTGGTCAAAATTTTCATGATTTTATACATAAAAATGTCTTAAATTTCAAAAAACGATTTGAAATAGATCAAATTTTAATTTCAGATATGTTCAGTATGTCAAGGATTACATTTGATTGAACATGGTCAAGTTGATTGACCTCACCACAGATAGCCGCGAGCGGGGAACTTAGTTTAACATTTGGTCCTATGGGAAAACACATAAAAAGATCTTACTCCTGAAACTACTAGGCCAATTGGAACCAAACTTTGTCACAATAGTCCTTGGTTGGCCCTTTGAAAAATATTTCTGGCAAGTCCTCATTATATCTAAGATGATCACCAACGGGGAACATAGTTGAACTTTGTACGCTATGGGAAATCATATTCAACGATCTTTTCCTCGGAAACTGTGCATGCTAGGCCAGTTGGAACCAAACTTGGTCATATTAGTCCTTTCTGGGCCCTTTTGAAAATTGTGTTGGACAAGTCAGTAATACATTCAAGATGGCTGTCAGTGAGGAACAAAGTAACATTGGACCATATGGGAAATCATTCTAAGATATTTTGCTCTGAAACTACTCGACCAATTGAAACCACACTTAGTCATAATAGTCTTAAGTTGGCCTCCTTCAAAAAAGTAACTAGTTGTCACCCAATCCAAAATGGGTGCCATCAGGACATATAGTTCAACTTTGAAGCAAATACCATCAAGGTTTATTAGCATACTTGAAAATGAGGCCCTTTATTATTGAGGTTATTTGGGCTGTCCATATCAGCCATGGCCCAGGTGAACGAAACAGGCTCTTGTTATTTTATTTATGAAACATACGACATAATGTCTACCACGTATTTCAAAATATGAAAATTCTGCCCCTGTTTTCTGGTAAACTTGATTTACTTGTATATTAAATACTTACTTGCTGAAAGAAAACATAAAAAAAGGTTTTTTTACGTTTGCAAAATACAGTTATCTTTTTCAGGGACATTTGTCCCATCATTGGTTTCGAAAAGGGTCAATACATAAAAATCTATTTTTCAGAAAATATTTCTTGACATTTAATTTGATCGGGACTACTGGCTTTTAACGTTTTTGAGAGTGGGGCTCCGGGTTCTACTTACAGGAAATAAGCGTCTCCTTCTATACAGTGTGTGAAAAATGATATGTCCAAATAAAAAAGTTGTAGTAAGGAAAATCCACTGAATTATTTTTTCGGACTATAACCTATGCTTGAATTATACAGAGAGTGTTCACCCCTGATGTTTTCAACATCGAAAAATAGCACTAGTATTGCCATTATTCAAAAAAGTTGAAAACAAAATACAGTTTTCTAGTTCTTCTATAAGGCATTGACCATTTTTTTTACGATCTAAACATGACATAATATTATTAAGCTAATAAATACCTCTACATGTAAATCTTTACAGAAAGAATGTGCAAAAATGGACTCGCATCTTGTGAAAATAGAAAACACATAGAAAAAGATATTATGCAAGTAATATTTGTTTTATTAAGGAAAAATTTGCTGTTTCATTATCTATGATATAATTTGCATAAATGATGTATTTTTAACATCATTCAATGTCAAGTCGACATTATATATTATTATCTGCATTAAACAATATGCAATTTATTACTTCCATTGAGGTTGATATAATATTTTATGAAAGGATATGGGGTAAATGAACATGAGACCACAACACATATGATATAATTTAAATGAGCTGTATGGCTATTTCGAAAATCAATTCCTCATCAGCAGCACTAGACCCCAAACATAGGAAATCCATAATTTCAAAAATTGTTTCAAATGCATAAAACCAAACGAAATCCGAATAATCAGTGCTATCAAATATAGCTAAGAACAAAACTATGTTCTATCATTCCAAGAGAAATAGTATTTTCCTAGGCTTAAAAAAAACATGGATGTATTGTTGTTTGACATCACGTGATTCCCCATGAATGTTATTTATTGTTAAAAATCCTTATGGTGACTCCAAGATGAAGCACAATCACAAAAAAGTTTTTCTATTACCACGTATATGTACGGATGTTGTCCTATGTACATTTATTCCATATTCCTTTATTTGTTCGTAACTCACTACAAAAGTGTGCTCATACTTTTTTAAGCATTTGTTGAATTGTAGCACAATGTATTCGAATTGGGAAAAATGCATTTTCATTTGACAACTATTATATTGAATATTGTTCACCTCTAGTTGTAGACCCTCGGCCGACATCAAGATGTAGACAGGAATAAAAGCCCTGTCCTTGATAAACTGGAGTTTTCTATGTATAGTGTGCGTTTTTGTCACATGTACATTCACTCCATATCCTTTCATTTTACCTAGTCTGAGTCATTGTTATTTTTCAGAATTCATCAAAGTTCCAGATACTTGGATTGGCTTGAACGATATAGAAGAAGAAGGTAAACGGAGAAGGGTAGCCGATAATTCAGAGGTGGAATTTCAGGCCTGGCACCCAAATGAACCAAACAGTGGTAGAATTGGCAACTGCGGTCATTTCTGGTATACCTGGCCCGAAAACAAATACTACTGGGATGACATCGAGTGTAGAAATCTGCGGGGATTTATTTGTGAGAAGGTATTTTTAAAAGTAAAGACTTTTTTCATTTTGTATCTATCCAAATTTAATCGAAAGACTGGCTGAGAAAAGCTTTGACTTGTTTCTCGTCTTCACTAGTTGATGATGATATTCGGAAATAACAAAATACCGAAGTTAACGTTATTTTTTTTTTTTTTTGCATCTGCATATGAGCAAAATGGGCAGTTACATTGGTACACGCTTGTACGCTTCGTTTTTGCGGGTTTTGATTTTATTTTCCATACTAAGGTTACGCAAAAAATTTTAAAAAAAATAAGAAGAAATATATCACTGAAGTATCCAGACTTTGTTGCTAGTACTTTTTATTTTTATCATTGCAATTTGTTCAGCCTTTGAAAGTAAAAATGCAGCAAAGTTCAAACAGAACCTTCTTGTGAGTGTATATCTTTTGCAAAAGATCATATCACAACGTCAAGATGGCAGTTCTAGTTTGTCATCGATTTTATTTACTGGCTTTTAAAACATGCTTAAATTCAAATTTTTAACAACCTGTAAGTCAATGGTTTTTATTTCCAAATCTTTACCAAAGCGGTTGGAGGCCACTTTCACTTCAAATCGTATAATTTCTAAATGACTCATTTGCAACAACTTTCCCCATTAATTAAAGCTGATACAGAAAATCGTGAAATAGGTAGCAATTATAATAACTGCATTTTCCTTCAAAATTTGTGTTTTAATACAATTCCTTCAAAATTTGTGTTTTAATACAATATCTTATTTATTTTATTTAGCTTACAAATTGCAATGATAATTTCACAGAACTTTATTTGCCATTTACAAAAGTATACAAAAACAAAAAGGAAAATTAAGTTCAAATTTAAGTGTTTCCCGATGAATCCATTGGAATCATTTCTGACAGAAAATCTTTGAATGTTTGTAAGATAAATATGCTTTGAAATACTAGTAATAAATTTGAAAAAATGTAAATATTCAAGATACTTCTCGACAGACATGTATTTCAAATGGCCCTTGATCAATGATTTATATTCTAAATGTTGAATTAAATATTTTATTTTATACGACAGTGTTTTCAAGTCTTGTGCTTTTGCTGTTAAAGTTAATATCAAACTTTCCTATATAAGCAATAAAACATGAATGACAAAATCATTTTATCGATGTAATAAATTGATGGCTATATCATTACTTATAGGTTTAATTTTGATACTTTCATGTACATAAATTGTACCGGGCAGTTACATTTTAACAAAATATATGTCGTTTCAAATAAAAAAATGAACGTCACAATCTTCAAACGTCATATTTTGGCGAGAAACGAAATACAATTTTATCGTGAAATCACGCTGTCACATGACGAGACTTACAGACCCTATTATTTCCTTAGTAGCTAAAACTTGTCCCTTTTATCTTATTGTATCTGAGTATACACTTAAAGTCCTTGTCTTGTTATCGCTATAAAAGTGATAACATTTAAACCAATTTATTTCTTATCGAAATTTCAATAGCTGCTACTGGACATTACCACAATAGAAAGGAAGGTTTGGTGCGCCATCAAACAAGTTTAACCCACTATTTCTTTTAAAATGTCTGTACAAAGTCAGAAACATTGCGACCACAATTTTCGGTGAATTTCCACCTGTTTTTTTTTTTTTTTTTTTTTTTTTTTTTTTTTTTTTTTTTTTACTTTTACACTGCATTGTTGTTTTGTGTTATCTAATGGTTATGCACATGAGAAATTGTCGTTAAGTACAGTTACGGCAATTTACGTGTTATGAAACTTATAATGTGTCTAGAGTGTTTGCACCTCACTAAAGATGGCTGCAAAATGAGAACATAGTTTACTTTGGACATTATCAGAAACCATTAATAGACCTCCGCCGAAACTACATAGCTCATTTTACAAAAACTTGGATCTCTGTATAAAATTTGTCCTGCAAGTCTCCCCTAATCAAAGGTTATCCCAAGCAGAAGCTTTCCGTTTATCACTGAACCCTAAATACGTTTCAGTTTCTTTACTGAAGCAATTTCGCCAATAAAGGTAAACTTAGATGGTCCCATTAAACAATCTTTTGCAATTTAATATAAAATCCTTAGGGAAGCTTACTGGAACATTTCTGAAAACACCGAAATACCCTTATCATATACATATAAATATTCGATTATCTAGTTGTAATGTTAAAAATAAGCGGTACATGCATTTTTGGGGATCTCTTCTTAATTTAATAGTTCTCGCCACGATATAGCTGAAATATTGCTGAGATGGCGTAAACTATCAACCAATCAATATATTTTTCTTATTTCGATTTCACATTTTTTTTTTGTTTCAGCTAACTATCAAATTTTATCATTGTAGATCTAAAGATCTAAAGAAGTAGAAGAATACTACATACCAAGCGTGTAAAACATTGCTTTATGTTTTGACAATATCGCAACATTTATATATGTTTATAGTTACAATTTTCAGTGTTTCGTGTTTGGCTACCATGACTTTGAATAATCAACATTATCACGATGTTCTTTACCTGGACATTTCTCGGTGATACTGAAATGTATTTTCTAGGATTTTTGTATGAATATTATACAATTATGGCTTTTTTCACAGGTGAATACGCTTATTATTGACCTGTAAACCGATATTCAGCGAGACCATGTCAGTAAAAAGCGTATTAACCGAGACCATGATTGTTTTATTATATAGTTATGGCGTCATGGAGTGGATATCAGTACAGCAGGTGAATACGTTTCTTTCTCTAATTTCTAGCAAATTTAACCAACGCCTGACCGGTGTGATAAAAATATTTCTCGTCTCTAGTGCGTGAAATTTCCCGCCAAATCCATTCGGAACCTACACCTCGGTGTTTTACATTATGTCATTAGAGAAATATTTTCTACAACTTAAACACGTTAATTATGAAATTTCTCACATCTTGTTAAATAAATTTTGAAATGTTTAAAAACTCGGCAAGCCTCGTTTTCAAACATTTGCAAAATTTATTTAACTCGATGTGAGAAATTTCATAATTAACTTAGTTCTCGTTGTAGAAACTATATTTCTCTAATTTCTAGCAAATTTAATCAACGCCTGACCAAAGTGATAAAAATTGCTCATCTCTAGAGAGAGAACAACTCACGAGAAATTTCCCGCCAAATTTATTGGGAACATAATCCTCGGTGTTTTTCATTATGTCATTAGACAAGCATTTTCTACAACGTAATCGCGTTAATTATGAAATTTCTCACATCTTGTTAAATTAATTTTGAAATGCTTAAAAAGTCGGCCATGTGGAATATTTCCTTGAGTAGACATTTATATTGCACGAACTTGCGAGTGTAATATTTATTCCATCAATGGTAATAACCAACAATATTCAAGCAGTAAGGCCACATCAAATTAATTAATAGATTCTCATCCCCACCCATCCTATTTTTTCTAATCTCAGTTTTTTTTTATTTTTAATTATTCAGAAATTTTCCTTAAATTCCTATCAATTTTAGTTAAAATTAGTAAAAAAAAATAAAATAAAAACCTCCCACCCACCCCCGATTTTTTGTTACAGATGGATGGGAATCTACAAATAACTTGATAGGGCCTTACCCTTTCATTATATAGCAAAGCTAAAATTTCTGTTAAAGCAGATATTTGTGGCAGAGTAATATAAATAGTTAATTAGTCTCATGATATCAATGTAGTCTCAGGAAAAATACAATAATAACAAATATACATACAAACAAGATTACGTAAATAAAACAGACATCACATAAACTAAAATAAAAATGACACATAAACACAAATACAAAGCTTACCATATATATCATAGAAAGGTACTCATTGCGTGTAATAACACCACTGGACCCCAAAAGCAGGTTGTACTGTCAAATAGCTAACTCTAAACACTAGTTGTCTATATCAAGATCACATCATAGACATCCTGTACAATATATAAATATTAACCCTCATAGGTCTATGGAATAGAGGACTATCTATTCAAAAATGTAAAGTACCAACATTGACTAAAAATACATAGTGTCATAGCTCTGTACTTGACTTTGTATATACTCTGTATTTGTTGAATGTTTACCAATAAATATTTAGAAAATATGGTTTTATAGTTATTAAATGTATGTATGCTGTCCAGACTGTAATATATCAAGTGTATCTGTACTGTGTTTAATATTTTACCCATTCATACACATACATGTACTCCATATATCACTCACGTACTCTACTCTTTCATACAAGTATTAAAATCACAAAACTGTTAACAATGTTAATATAAGGAGTTCACCTGACCTGAGATATGAAATAGTAATATCCAGTATATTGCATAATATAATAATATGATGAGACTAGAAATATGAAGACTCAGTAGAAAATCATTATGTCTACTTGTATGTCAACTTTATGGTTTTCCAAACCTTTAGATTTTATCTGCACTGAAGAGACATAAGTTGTCGAAATGCGCATATGCAGAAAATAAATTCACAGTAACTTCGGTATTTAGTTATTTGTTACCACTGGGTCGATACCTCTGCTGGTGGACTGTTAGTCCCCGAGGGTATTCACCAGCCCAGTAGTCAGTACTTCGGTGCTGACCCGAAAGCCGATACTATTTGGAACCTTGCAATATCTAAATTTTTGTAAATTTTGTTGAAAACTAAGGAGTATCTCCCTCATGCAAAGCTCTGTCCTTGGCTTATTTTGGCTTTACATTTAGATCATATTGGTTATTTGTTTTCTCAATTTTAACATCTTTGAATTTATGGTTTTCCAAACGTTTAGATTTTATCTGCACTGAAGAGACATAAGTTGTCGAAATGCGCATATGCAGAAAATAAATTCACAGTAACTTCGGTATTTAGTTAATCTATATCAATCACAAAGGAATATCCAATTAGAACCTATGACCTTAAGATTGACCAGTCAGAGATAAGTATTTTCCCTCCAAAGTGACATCATAAACAAGATGTCTACATGAGTATAGAAGGAAAAGAAACTGGAGAATTAGAAATAGAGAAGTTGAAATGAGATATTAAATTACTAAATATACTAACTACTAAATAAAACTAACTAATTAACTAAAATATATTATCTTAATTATTGCTAATTAACTAATAATATTACTCTGCCACAAACTCCCCCTCGATAAAAAATGAGGTCCCGGTCATTTATGGGAACTGGAGTTTAGAAAATACACTGAAGCAAAAAAAAAAATTCTGAAATAACAATAAATATAGTTACAATAAAATAAATTCTTTCCAATAATTGACAGTAAAGTTTCTCTTGTTTGTTTCTCTAGACCTGAAAATAGTCCTTGTTTGATACAATCTGTAATGAAAATAGCCTTCTACTGCCATTGCGGTGTTGCTGGAATGGCAGTTTTGGTAACAAATGTACCAGAGCGCATCCATTCTGGTTCCAATCTGCGTCTAGTTGACCGTCTAGGTAAAGCAGGTACTTCTTCCTCAGCAACCGTCTCAGGTTGTTGCTGTACCTCGTCAACTGTTTCGCCGGAAGCGCTTCCTATGGTGCTGCTGACTTCAGAATCCTCTCCACTGCCACCATTCTCAGTGGAGTGGGCGTCCCCATCTGATTCTGCGTCATCCTGAAAATTCTGAAATTCAAAATCTGCATTAGGAAATGACCTATGCACAAAAGGTACAGCAGAATCATCATCAGAACTCTGAAAATTCTCGGATGGCTTAGGTGAAGGCTTTCTAATTTTCTGTCTTGCCCTAGTTCTTGGAGCTGGAACTGGCTTAGGTGGTTCTGGCTTTCTTTGCTCAATGTAACCTACAGGAAGAAGTGTACGACGTCGTCCATCTCCACTCTCCTTCTGAACTGTATAAACAGGTACATCAGCATTAGGCTGCTCTAGGATAACATAAACATCAACTTCCCAGCAGTCAGCTATTTTATGTTTTCCGTCATGAGCAACAACTTTACTAAAACCCTATCGCCAAGTTCTAATTTGGCTCCTCTGGTCTTTAGATCATAAGCATCCTTCTGTTTCAATCTTGCATTCTCCGCTGCCTTGGATGCGATTTTAACGGCCTGGACAAGACGTTCTTTCAACTCTTGAATATACTTCGATTGTGGCTTTCTCACTTCATCAGATGTCAAGATGTCAATCCAAAGGCAATATCTATTGGAAAGTTAGGATCCCTCCCAACCATCAGGAAATATGGTGTCTGGCCGGTTGACTCATGGCGTGTACAATTATAAGCATGTACTAAAAGTGCAACATGACTCTTCCAGTTACCTTTCTGATGTGGTTCTAAGGTTCCCAACATTCCTAATAGCGTCCTGTTGAATCTCTCTGTCATCCCATTTCCCATAGGGTGATAAGGAGTGGTCCTAGATTTGCTGATTCCTAAGAGTTGACATAGCTCCTTAATCCCCTTACCCTCGAAATTCGGGTCCTGATCACTGTGTAGTTTCTTTGGAATCCCATAGTGAGTGACAAAGTGGGTGAAGAGAGCTTCAGCAGTTGTCTTGGCCTTCTGGTTACGTGTGGGTATGGCCTGCGCATATCTGGTGTAGTGATCGGTCATGACCAGTATATTTTCAATACCTCCTTTGGATGGCTCTAAAGAGAGAAAATCAATGCAAACCAACTCCATTGGTTGTGTTGAAGTGATGTTGGTCAATGGTGCTCTGTGTGGATCTTTCTTGCTCTTTAGACATCTGTCGCAATGGGAAATCCATTCCTCTGTGTCTTTGGTCATGGCTGGCCAGTAAATTCTGTCACGTAAAAGGCTGTTTGTGCGGTCACGGCCTGGATGGCCCATCTCGTTATGTAAAGCTTCAAGCACGATAGATACATGACTGGATGGTAGTGTACAAGTAGGTGTATGGTCTTTCCATCAACTGTGATATCTCTGTATAATACATCATTTTCCAGTCTATGCTGATCAAAGTGACGCAGTAATGGACTAGATGGCAGTTGTCCTCTTGTAGGTTTAGTACCCAATCTTACTACATCAATCCAAGGTTTCAGTTGTGGATCTGTCTGTTGAACCTCTGACCAATTAATGTCTTTCTCCACTTGTAGATGCATATCTATGTTCATGATGTCTAAAACATCAGGCTTGACTGCTAGTGTATCAACAAATGGTACAGTGATTGAACCACAAACAGCTTTGATTGCATCTCTAGACAAAGTGGTTTCCTCCGATGGTAGTAGTCTTGATAACGCATCCGCATCTTGGTTTGTTTTTCCTTGGCGGTATGTGATATCAAAGTCATACACAGCTAAAGCTGATAGCCAACGGTGTCCGGTTGAGTCCAACTTTGCTGAAGTCAGTACATATGTGAGCGGGTTGTTATCCGTCACCGCATGGAATTTCTGGCGGTACAAATAATCGTTGAATTTATCTGTAATTGCCCACTTCAAGGCGAGAAATTCTAACTTATGGGCAGGATAGTTCCTTTCAGATTTAGTTAAACCTCTGCTGGCATAGGCTATGACTTTTTGTTTACCTTCCTGCTTCTGATATAAAACAGCACCTAATCCTAAAATGCAAGCATCTGTATGTATCTCAAAAGGTAGATGGTAATCTGGGTATGCCAATATTGGTGCTGATCCTAATCTGTCTTTTAGTTGTTGAAATGCTGATTTTTCCTTTTTCCCCCATGTCCACGATTGTTGCTCTCTTTTCTTTCTCTTGCTGGATTTGGATGGTTTTGGTGATGGCATCAAGTTTATCAACGGTCAAGCAATCTGACTGAAATTTCGGATGAATTTTCGAAAGTATCCAGCAAAACCAATAAAACGGCGGACTTCTTCTGGTGTTGTGGGAGTTGACCATGCTAAGACTTTATCTCAATTTTGTCAGGATCAGTTTCCACTTTTGGATTATGTCCAACATATTTAACTCTTGGCTTGATGAATGAGCATTTAATGGGTGATAGTTTCAGTCTTGCCTCTCTAATTTTCTGGAATATTAGCTGTAAGCGCTGGAGATGTTCCTCATATGTCTTTGAAAAAATGATGACATCATCAATAAAAAAAACAACAGATGTTCATATGGTAGTCGCTCAAGCATTCCTGCATCAGTCGTTGGTAGGTAGAAGGAGCATTACAAAGTCCATAGGCCATCCCATTATACTCATAGAATCCCAGCGGACCGGCTGTAAAGACTGTGCGCTCCTTGTGTGGTTTATAAACTTCTACTGTGTGATATCCCCACTTCATGTCAATAACTGAAAAATGGGAGTTTCCAGCAAGGCAGTCTAAAATGTCTTCAATGCGAGAAAGAGCATAAGCATCTTTCTTTGTTTTGTTGTTCAATTGCCGGAAATCTACGCACATTCTAAGTGATCCATCTTTTTTCTTGCAGAGTACAACATTTGAAGAGTATGGACTGTATGATTTCTTGATGATACCAGCTCTGAGTAATTGTTGTATATGTGACTTCACTTCTTTATACATAGATGGTGGTATGCGACGATATCTCTGCTTGAATGGGTTTTCATCGTTCAAATCTATGTGGTGTTCTACAAGATGTGTATGGCCAACATCCATGTCGCTGCTGGCAAATATATCAGTAAAAGATGTAATAAAGTTTTCTGCTGATGTTAATTGCTCTACTGAAAGATTTTCCTTGTCTATTTTGACTTGCTCTAATAAAGGTGGTGAAAATTTCTGTTATCTGTTTTTGGTTGTTCCTGTAAGATGACTGGTTGTATTTCAGCTTTTGGGGTCCAGTGGTGTTATTAGACGCAATAAGTACCTTTATATGATATATATGGTAAGCTTTGTATTTGTGTTTATGTGTCATTTTTATTTTAGTTTATGTGATCAATAAACTCTAGTACATGCAATTTTGTATTTGGAGTAAATGTCAATTTAGAGTTATCTCCCATTGGCCGTATTTGTCAATGTACTTGTTTTGTAGTGTCATGTTATTTATGTTTTGTTATTATATGTTGTAGGCTTATATTTCCTCATTGTAATAATAAAAGAATACAGAACCCTAGGGGAGTTTATTGCGTTATCATCCTTAAACAACATCCCCTACATATTTGTTGCCAAGGACGTCATGAAATTTAAAATATATTTGCACAAGTGCAATATTGGGGTTTATTAGACGCTTGTTTTAAATGTTTTATGTTTCTATACAAATTGTTTTTTTTTCAGTATTTGTGTTTGCTACGGAAATCTCTGTACATTCACATATTTGTCTTGAACTTACAATGAGGTATGAACAAAGCCCATTGTTGAAGGCATCATGATGACTTCAAGATTAAGAACAACAATAAAAGCGTTGTTCCATTGCTTAGTGTTACCATATATTTGTAGAGACTTTGTCTCATGTGCATTTAACCCATATCCTTTCGTTGTTTATTGTGCTTTTAAACTCATATTTACATGTATTGAAGAGTCATCAGTCGAGTTTTAAAGCTACCATTTTCGTTAAAAATCTTAGCACAATCACATTGTATTCTATAATTTTTTCCAAGTTAAAATATCTTTGTAAAATTTCTGTACAGTTGCCAGATGCCTTTGCTTCTGCGCAGCACTAAAGTATAAAACTGATATAATATTAAGACATCAAAATAGTGACCATGCTTTGGACTTGCTACATATTTTATAGTCTGTCACCTTATATTTATATTTATGAACGCGATAGCCCATCCTACTAAAATGTTCAAAAAGAAAGGTGCCCAAGAGACGATCTTTCCGAATATTAATTAACGGAATAACACACACCCGTATTATACATCTTGGAAAGAGGAGACCATGGCACATCGAAATAATGATGTTGTAGTTGACTATGATCACAATTTACTTCATATGGGACAAATGACATTACTTGAAGTTTTGAAATTTTGATGCAACTAAAATTTACATTATGTAGCTCCAATTCTCTAATAAAACTGCAACAAAATTTAACTATTCATAGTAAATTTTAGGGATAATTCGTGTATTTTACTTTAATATCTATTTGTCTTTTGTCGTTTCTAAAGAATTTCAAAATTAGCATTTCTTTTTTAAAGGTCTGTCATTTCAAATATTTGTACCTCCTAAATATAAGGGGATATTTTTAAGAGATGTACATAGTTTCTATGATATTTTAGACTAACCCTTAAATTCAATTTTAAGCATAATATTTCTAAAAAACACCTGGGCAAAATATATCATACTTTGTTATTTGTACAACTAAAGCCATTTTTCGCAGTAATGACTTATAGCAGGGTGCCCAAGGTCTAAACATATTCTTAGTTTTCGAGTTTGCGCTTTCTGGATCAAACAGGGCTAAGTTTTAGTTTTAAGTGCTAGAACAACTATTAAATTTTATATTTTTCGCTGTCGTATAAGGTTTTTGTGGTCACACGAATTTTTAATGCTGCGTTTAGACGTTCATATATTCACGGGGTCTATCGTTTACGCATAAAAGTACCTAGGAGAACAGAAAGTCTAATGCAACATTTATTTCATATCACTATTGTTACAAAAAATTCAATTGGTTCAATTACTATCACATGGTATACTGTATTTCAACATACAGTTCAAACAATACTCTGAGCGGGCTGTATTGAGATCCGATTCAGCCCGGCGAAATACAGCCCGCTGAAATACAGCCCGGTGGTGACGTCAGCAGAACAATAACATATTTAGCTTACAAGTCGCAATTTATTGTTTTTTTTTCAACGTGCTACCCGAGAAAGATAAAACAAAATGAATTAATCTCACATTGTTTTAAATATTAATTAGTTTTAGGTAACCTCACATTTCATGTCTATGTTTTTCAATTTCACGTTTAATTATTATTTTTTTTTTGTATATTGTCGACAATATAAAAAAGAAGACATGAAACATTAACCTAAAGCGTTTGACTGGTTGTTCAATGAAATAAAAGTAATAGAAACTTGTGTATCGGGCTGCATCAGATTTACAGACTGCCTAAGGACCTTGATACGGACCTGTACCTTGTTACAGCCCTTGCCTTCGGCTCGGGCTGTAACAAGGTACATGGTCCGTATCGCGATCCTTAGGCAGTCTGTAAATCCGGATGCAGCCCTCTACACAAGTTACTATTACATAATTATATAACGAAGGTTTGACCGTCAATTCCACCATTTACACATCTGGGACAAAATAGGTTCCCTGTTCAGTCTGGTTCCTAATATTATTACAAATTCACGAATTAAAAATAGAACATGAAATCTATTTGTTGCATTAGAATCGCAATAACAGTACATTATTGGAATACCCGAGAGCGTCAATCTTGATTTGACGGTCAAAATATCCGTTTACAGGCTCCGCTACGCGTCGCCTATATACTGCATTTTGACCGTCAAATCTAAGATTAATTGACGCCCTCGGGTATTCAAATAATGTACTGTTATTGCTTAAGTAATACCATTTTCGGTACGGATGAACAGTAACAGAATGAAAACTTCCGCCTCAGTCTGACTGATGGTATGAAAAAACACTTTTTTTTTATTCAAGCCCACGAGGGCTTGATTCTATCTAAAACGATGTTAAGTTTGTCGTCAGTAAGTGTAGAACACTTATTCGAATTAAAATTGAATCTTTCATATATAGTCTCGAGACCTTTTTGAAAAGAACATTCCAATTTACGTTAATCAAATGTTATTAACTGATTAACCATGAACTATTTTTAACGGCGGATTTACATGTATATCCACGCAGGTTGTATATCGGACGTTTCACTTCGGAACATACCGGAAACGGAAGGAAATGGTATAAAATTTGGCCGTCTCAAACATGTATTCTAAGAAAACCTGATTACTTCGATGATGCGTTACCATCAATGGATGAATGTTTATTTTTAATCTTTGTTAACATCTTAATATTGTTTTACATGTATCTTCTCTATCACTGTAAACAAAACTTACATAACCATTTCATGCACACAAATCACACATGCAAGTCGACACCGATTTGCAGCAAACAGTCTACTGCATTATGCTGACCTGCAAGCCAGATAAAATTATACGTAGACAGTGCTTGTGCAGCACAGAGTCCCAAAATTGAAATGCTATAAAAACCCTTTTAAAACTAAAAGGATATTTTAGCGAAACTTGATCAAAACTAGAAAGAACTCGGGAGAATGCCCTAGACCGAATTCTGTCGTTTACAAAGGTTAAAGCTACTTTTATCATTCTATGTTTATCTTACTGATCTGACTTTTTATTTTTTATTTTTCATATTATGAAAATAAAAAGTCATAAAAAGTCAGACCAGTAAAAAATAAACATAGGATGATAAAAGTAGCTTTGTAAACGACAGATAATTAGGTCTAGAGAATGCCCCTGAGACAATAACCCAACACTAAGACAAAACAACTACAGTACAGGGTGTCCAGATTTCAACATGAAGAAAATTTAATGAACTGCTGCACGAGGACAATAGGTAGAAGGCAAGAGTTTGCTTTGAGTGTCTAACAAAATAGACCCAGTCTATAACTTACCATAACTATTTGTTATACCTCCATGTTAACAGGACATTTTGACCATAGCGTAACTTCGGACTTGGACATTTCGGCCATATTTCTGTTCGGTCATATACTATATATTAAATGAAAACAATAAATGTCTTTTTCATTGTATCATGCAGTGTGCAGATATATTTATTAATTGGACAATAAATGTTGGTGAACCATTATAATAGTTTTAATGAATCGTTTGTTCAATTTGAAAACGAAATAATAAATTTGTGATACATTTTTTTATAGGTTGTTTGATTGGTTATGGGATATATTCGTTCCAGATTGGTTCCGAAATAAATTCTTTGGACTTGTTTTGAGCATTCTTCTTAAAAATAAATGCCGGTTGCCAATTGTACACACCTCTTAATCTAATCCCAAGCCTGAGCCTAAACTAAGATAAACAGCACTGAGTTTCTGCAACCGTCTAAGATTGATACTTGGTAATACTGACAGTTAACAAACCACTAGTCTCTTATGTTTTAGCATAATTTATATTATTAATGTAAATAAGGTTCCACACGGAACATATTTATGTCATGGCCGAAACGTCCAGGTCTGAAAATGCACATGGCCGAAGTATTTTAAGGCCGAATCTCGAAATCGTAAAGAACTGATGTCATGCGTAACTATGTGCCGTTGTTGACCAATGGAAAGCAGGACGGGGAGCAACAGATCATCAGCGGTCAACAGATCAAATGTCACTTGTAACATTATAAAAAATAGCCAGAAGATGATGTCAATATATGGATTTACATCTCACCTGACTAGAACATATTGACCGAGGACGCAGTCTGAGGTCAATATTATCTAATCAGGTCTATAAAATCCATGTATTGACCATACTTGTCAAACTATACTTGTTTTATTATTGATGACATTATTCTTGCTTTGTTAAGTTTACTTTTCTATTTTCTTTTCGGGCTTGAACTCCACTGACGATTTCGTCAGAACATGCTTGTTATATTCATCAATGCTTATTTGAGTTGTGGGTGGGTGCATTCTCTTGCAAAATGAATACAGTTTCATCGTTAATATAACATATTTTGATACATCATGTAGATTTTTGTGCAAGTCGTTTCAATCACGGTAAATACATGTTGAATTTTCTTTTTACTAGAAACACGCAATTTATCTGTAAAAATACTGCTTCTAAACTGGCCAAATGATATTACCTGCTCAAATATTAAAATAAAAATACCCTACTCATTAACGTATTCCAGAATATTACTAAAATATGATAAAACCATTTCCTGCAAGGATGATTGAAGGACAAGCAAGGCCTACGCGGAGAAATTAATTTCGTGACTTATACATGATAAGATTCTTTTTTTTATAATTTGCTGTTTCTCGCTTTGCATAGAATTATAGAATTGGGTCCGTTCCGTCTGTCAGTCCGTCAGGTTTCGTGTCATAACGTCTGAACACTTTGAATAAATTTTATGAAACTAACCAGTTGATAAAGTTGGTGTAACAACATCAAAGTTCATGGTCTCACGGACACGCAATAGAAAATATACAAGACGTTAGTTTCCGGGTATTACTTGAGAACACTTTGATGTAATCTCTTAAAAAAAAATAATTGTCTTTTGTTATTTTCTACGTCTCAAGCGTAGAATTACAGTATCTCAACTTTGAACGATATAATATAAAATTACAAGACAAACATTCCAACCAAGCGGAAGAGCTCTTGAAGTTTTGCAGAAAGATGGCAATCAACTTAATTTCTATAACGTTTCGACGATAACTTACAAGCCAACTGGATCGAGGATTAAGTGAAGATGAACTGACAATTAGTAATGAAAGTAAGGAAAACGCGTCTAACTTTGTAGATTGGAAAGCTTCACAAATACTGCATATAAAAATGTCCTCGTGTGTGTGTCTTTCTCCTTTCTCTCCCTTCTTGCTCTTTTCTCCTATCGCTTTCTTTATTCTCTGTTTTTAGCTCACCTGGCCTAAAAAGCCAAGTGAGCTTTTGCCATCACTTTGCGTCCGTCGCCCGTCCGTCCGTTATCAATTTCAAAAATCTTCTCCTCTGAAACTGCTGGGCCAATTGTAACCAAGCTTGGCTTGAGTCATCACCAGGGTATCAGGTTCAAAATTGTGTTCGAATAGCCCGAAGATCAAACAACATGGGAGCTGTTACTAAAAATAGACCATAGGGGTAAAATTCTGTATTTTGCTAATTACTCGAAAATCGTTACAGATATCAAAAATCTGACGTGGTGTAAAAATTATCAGCATGGCAAGATCTACCCGCCCTGAAATTTTGAAGAAAATCCAAATAACCTTCTTAGAGTTATTGCCCTTTTTCTGTGCAATTTTAAAACTTTCACTTATTTTTATTTTTTATTTGAAAAACTATAAGAGATAGAGGTCAGTTTTAAATTGCAAAAATGTTCAGCATATCAAGATCTATCCACCCGGCAATTTTGAAGAAAATCCAAAAACCCTTGTAGGAGTTATTGCCCTTTTTTCACATAATTTTCAAAATTTTCATATTTTTCGTCTTTTTTCCCCAAAACTATAGAAGATGAAGGTTAAGAGTATATTGATAAAATGTTTGCCATGCTGTGGTGACTTCAAAAGTGGTGTTGAAAATCGTTCCTTGACCGTCATTTTCAAAATGGCCGCCAAAAAAGGCGGGAAACTTTAACATTGTCCGATTTTAATGAAATTTAGTTTCCAAATAGATATTGATGTTGCGACTTCAAAACTGATGTTGAAAATTGTCGTTGCCAGCCATTTACAAAATGATGTTTTGACTTCAAAACTGATGTCTAAAAGTGGTCCTTAGCAAGAACGTTTTTTGTAAAAAAAAAAGCCAAACAAAGAAATATTGTAAAACATTTATTCTTTTTATAAATAGATAAAAATTGATTACACCACTTTTTTGTTTTAAAAACTTTTCCAACTATGGACTATTCAAAAGCCCTAAGAAATGTTAAACATGTCTAAAATAAAAGTGTCCCTTTAAGTTTAAACAGATATTTTAAATTACAAAATTAGAAACTTTAGGACAATTATATCTATAAACTACTCTATTTAACACAGAAATGCATTTTTTTAATGCATACATCAACTTTCATCCGGTCATATTCGATATTATCTTGTTTTTTTTTTCTCTGGTTTAAAATGTGTCGTAATGTACATTAATAGATGTGTAATGTTTGTCAACGATATTTACAATTTTGCCTACTTATGTTGTTTAAAGCTTTTTGCTCACAAAATTATTACTTACATGGCATGGACGGTGTCTTTATCGACAAGCAAATTTCTTGTGTTTAGTGATATAAATGCACGAGCAGGCGCGTAGCTTAGGTCCTAATGACATGGAAGCACAAAAAGGGCAAGAGATCTTAGGTAGCATGAGACCTCATTAACTAAGGGCAGGCACCCTGAAAGGAGACCAATGAGCATAGCCCTGTCTCCACGAAGGATCCAGATATACAGGGGATACGGACATTACAATGAATTCACCATATATTTGTAATGACTTCCTTTTTTTTCTGATCTTGAAGTGTACACGATCGACAATGACATTTGTTTTAGGAACATAATATTCTTTATTAGCTCGTCAGTATGAGCTATTGACATCACTTTGCGTCCGTCCTTCGACCGTCTGACCGTTACCTTTTCCCATTTTCATCAACTCCTCTGAAACCACTGACGCAAATTCAACCAAACTTTACAGAAATGTTGTATGGTAGGTCATTTGCAATAATAACCCATTTTTTTCCGATCCGACGAAAACATGTCCGCCAGCGCGTAACTTAGTTAAACATTGGACTCGATGGGAAAACATTTAATTCATCATCTGATCAAACTGTAGGAGCAAATTAAACTAATGATATGGGGAATGTTCTTTATAAAGATTCCTCATTTTGTTCCTATTCGACTTAAAACTTGGCCGTCAGCACAGAATATAGAAAAAAACTGCTATTAAGCATTTTGTCTGGCCAGGTGAGCGATTCAGGCTCAGTCTCTGAGACTCTAGTTTTCTCTTGTTTGGTAGATGTACATACGAGATGGGTATCCTTCAAATTTTTGTATTTATGTTGCCATAGATTGTAAACCGAAACAGAATTGTCCATCTCAAAATGTTCATGTGATGGTATGACATATGGTAACACAAAAACCAATTAAACAACGTGATGCAAATGGAAGAAACTGGGTAACTACTATGTAATCCGTAGAGAACTTCACTGCTTTTGGAAAACTTTTAAAAAATATTAGAATGTTCATCTTCCGTAGTTTTGTTGTTTAAGATTGGATTTTGACGAAAAATACTGTAATTGTAATATAATAATGAACAAATAAAGGGATATGTACATGGGACAATATCCTTGCAATTACATGGTAAGATTCAACGAATCGAACAACTCTTTGTAGTTTATCTTGATAGCTTGAAGTCAACATGAAGCTTTCAACAATGAGCCACCAGTAAGTTCAAGATGGTCCCTACTTTCATAAAAACTTGTATTTTGTAACATTTTTCACACATCGACTTTGTCAACAAATGTAGCTTTATTTTATTTTTGTAAGGACCTTGTTTCTGTTCGAAATATTGAAAAATCTCCCTCTGCGTGAAAACTGCTTTTACGTAATATTAGATAGATCTACATTTTTTTCGAAATAGAACACCATTTCGCACGTGAATAAAAAACAAACCATATATAGTACTAGCAAATAAAAAAACCCACCGTCTTAGACCGACAAAGGAATTGAATAAGCAAACTGACATTACTCTGCATCCCCTTCACTCTCTTTTTCCGTCTTTTTCTTTTTGTTTTTCATTTCTTATTATTTTTTCCGCGAAAATGACACGGAAGCACGTACTGCCGTGCCTCCGGGTAGCTACGCGCCTGACGAGCGACAATTGAAACAACTTGGCAGGAAAGGTAGCAAGGTATTTGATCAAATGTATTGTAGTCCATTTGATTCATAACTTGAGCTAAAGAATGATCATATTTTTAAAGAATATATATTTCAATTTGCAGAGAAAATTATATTTTTTCTATGATAATATCACTATCATCCTGGTAAATGTGTATTATCCCTTACATCCGAGTAAAATAAATGCCTAAACGATAGACCCCGTGATAATGTGCATCGAATACGTATCGAAAAAGTTTTCGAGGCTCATTCGATACGTAGTACCGTATAGCGGGTTATTTTCGCGGGTCAAAAATTTCGCGGATTTGAGTGGAAAATGTATGCCAAAAATTTTAGCGTTTTAAATTTTCGCGAATTATCAAAGATCCTATATATATCCCAAGAATACAGAAAATATTCGCGGAATTTATTTTCGCGATTTAAGTTCATCCGCGAAAATACGCGAAAATTAAAACTCCGCGAAAATTACCCGCTATACGGTATTACGTGTGAACGCAACGTTACAAATACGTTTTGAGTAACACAATAACTAATAATACGCATCGAATGCATATCAAATTTTCTAACGTGTGCACGCAGCATTAAATTCGGAACTTTGGATATGGTATCTTCAAAGTTGTAGAAAACAGTAGCATTCTCTAGTATAGTTTGTACGTGAGATCCCAACAAAGGTTATTGCAAACATGTTTCGAAAATTTGGCAGTTAAATAGTCATTTACACAAATGTGCACGTTACAAGTCGTTTTAAAAGTGTGACTTCATATTCATCGATACACGTAAATACATGACAATTTCAAAGAAGTATGGCCATTAAGGCGTGGATTTTTTATTCCTATGTTGGGTCATTTTCAGAATACGCTTAAATGTTTTCGAAAATTGTGTATTAGGTAGTCTCTAGTACTTCTTGAAAATAAAGTTAATATATGCTACACTTGTATGTTTTCTTGATTATTAGCAGTCGAACATTGCTGTAAATAGCCTCTTTTGTCCATTTCAGCCATTTTACAGTGTTTGGTAGAATATTACTACTTAAAGGACGCCGAGAACCAAAACCATTTTTTTTTGGTTGCGAATGTATAAACATTTGGCCTTCCAAATAGCAGTTAGTTTATTTTGGTTCTGGGTGTCCTATAGAATGAATTTCAACAAAAACCTACAAAAAAAAATAGAAATGATCAGTAGGAATTGATTTCAAAGTCCCGCACTAAATACTTCTCATTGGTCACAGTTTTAAACCAGATCTTTACTATGTAACATGAATGTAAAACTGTCCATTTCGGAAATGATCTTCAATCTGAAGATGATAACAGAGCTTTTTGTACTAAAGTATCTCAATATATCGTATTCGGTTGATATTAAACGATGTTGGTAATGCAGTAAAACTGGCAAGACATTTTTTCATATTCGACACCATCGGAAGCGGCGTAAATCTTTATATTTATTTATTTAGGTATAAATCAAATACCACTGTTGACTTCTGAATGCATCATATTTCTCTCACAGTTTCAGGAAGACGGATTAACATAAGTTTGCAAAACTTGTTTCTGAATTTCTGTTTCTAAATCCTTTTGAGATAAATTGTAGGAAAAATGAAAGGATATGGAGTGAATGCACATGTGACAAAAACGCACACGATACATAGGAAACTCCAGTTTATCAAGGACAGGGCTTTTATTCCTGTCTACATCTTGATGTCGCCTGGGGGTCTTCAACTAGAGGTGAACAATATTCACCCCTCAAGAGAGATCAAGAAGGCCCCTAGCGTGCACTTAAGCGGTATTCTTGACAAAATTATATCAAGGTCACTCCCTTGCTCCCCACCCACCATGGAGTGTGTATTTATTATGTTAACATATTTTATGTTTGTAATTATGTCTTGTTTAATTTCAATAAATATTGTTTAAACTAAACCCGAGAACTTAAAGTGAGTGTCAAAAATAATGAATGGAGTAAATGTCCAACATCACTACCTATAAAATCATTATTAAAAGTAATGAGTAACATAAAAAAATTGAGATAGCTACGCTCTGACTCATTTCTCTAAACTTATTTTACATTTTCCATTGTTTCGTTATGGTACATAGAAAAGGTTATTATTAATTGGGATTTTTTCTGATGACTTCAGATAACTTTCCTAGTAAACCGGATTTTCAATTTCGTTCTCAATTTCATCTTCATCTGAATTGAAGTTTTAATCTAGGGAAAAAGTCATTCAATGAGCGGAAACTTTCTTAGAGCCTTCCGTATTGTGAGTAATAATAGAACAATAAGTATTTAGTTAGAAGTTAATTTCAATGGAATATTTCATTTACATAACCACATGGGTGATCTATTTCTGTTACATAGTCATGATATGAAGCATTGCAATATATGATAGCAAAGTTCAGTCAAAATGGAAGTGGAGGATTGGAACAACCATATGCTTAAACTGTTTGCATCACTGGATGCTGTTTTAGTGTTGTTTTTGGCGATTGGAATAATTGGAAACTCGTTAGTTTTATTTGTGTACGGATTCAGAATGAAAAAAATTAAAGACGGGCAGTATTTCATTCCGTATTTAGCTGCTGTGGATTTAGCTGGAAGCGTAGTTTGTTCCTTATTTGGACTTTCCATGACATTGATGCCTGTGACCTATTACCCCAACATGCTCTGTAAAGCAGGTTGGTTGGTAGGAGCCACAACAACTATAATGTCAAATTTTATGCTGCTAATAATCGCAATACAACGATATATAAAAGTGTGTAAACAGAAAGGAAATATATTAACATTGGCACGGAAAAAACTGCTAATGATTTTTGCGTTGATAACGTCATTTTTGCTCTCTTTGCCATCCATTTGGACATACGATACTGTTCCATTTGAAAATCCACATAGAAATGTAACTGGTGCGATATGTGGTAAAGTGAATGGCACAGAATCAATGGTGTACGACATAATTTTAGGCACATTTGCAAGTGTAGGCTGTATTATTCTAGTCATACTGTACTTTTTGGTTGGCCTTACAACTTATCGCATCATGAGAAAAAGGCCGGCTAGCATTAGTTTACAAGTGAAGTCAAATGATAAAGTCTCATACACACACGATGTCACCTTAGAACCATCCATGTCGACGGCGAATACAGAATTAAAATCATATTCAAGTAATGACAATACAAGTGACGAAAAACCTAAAACCTTTACAGAATGTACCAAAATAAAACATAATGAAGTCAAAACAAGTGGGCCGTGTACAAAGACCAAAATGAGATCTTCCGATCGAAGAGCTGTTAGTAGGATTACAATCATGTTCATGATTATAACCTTGATTTATTTGATTTGTTTTGTTCCCAAATTGACATTGATGTTTTTTGAAACCTTAATTCCAAATTTCTGGGAAAATTTCTCTGGTGTTGAAAGAGTAGTGTTGATGTTTGTTCATCAAGGTTTTATTTTAAACAATATAGCAAATCCGTTTATATATGGTTTTTTGGATATAGGTTTTAGAACAGAAATAAGCAGAATTTTCTCTTTCTGTGCAAGTTAAAGTACGCATTACACATGTGTGTCTAACGAACAAATAAGCAAAATAGAAACTTGAGGGCAGATATCAACAAACTAACATTACTTCATTTTAGACTTGAAATATGCAAGTATTATATATTATGATCTTGTTTGGCCATTTTGATCTTACCACTATCTTGACACGCTGAACACTATTTTGTTAAGACTATGTAAGATATTCAGTCGTTTTTCAAGATAATTGCCTTCAAGGACATTTAAGACCTGTTTAGTTTATCAAGATCAAACAAGATAACTGCGTTCAAGGGATATCAACATTTATTGCATATCAGTTAAAAATTGTGACATTTCATTGGTTTAAAAATGATCAGCTGACATGTATAATTCTAGAGTATGGAAAGCGCCGGTCCGATTTTCTGATATTGACGGTCAATATCGGCTGGAAATCGGACCGCGGGATTTGAGATGTCACTTTTATAATGTGCATTTAACTTTTACGTTAATGAACAAATGACAACAAACAACAATTTACATTTAAGAAGGCTCACTCCTGATGTTGTTTATATCAAGGATTTCTTGAAACCTATCTTAATTTACTAAGCATTGTACACTACATGAAATGGTATAAAGAAATACAAAGGTCCATGTGCCTTTTACCGAGATACAAGCCATTAGAAAATTTGGCGGGAGATGGATATCTCTGGATTTTCCCTTAATTTAACATTAGGATTATTATTTTGTCTGAAAGCCCAGAAGTTATATCAAGAATTTTATGAAAACTTGTCAGGTGTCTTAATTTGACCCATAGAACATATTCATGAAATAAAAAGTGGGGGTCCGTGTGCAAAATTCTTTAAGCCATTGAACTGGACAAAACCAGAGGAGTTCCGAAATCTGACACAAATTCAAAATTGTGACGAGTGAGCCTCCTTAATGTCAATTTTTTTATCAAGTACAGTAATATTAGTTTACAAATGTTTGAATACTAACGATTTGAAGTAAATTTAACGAAAAACAGTTTGAAGTATAGAGAGACCTGATTAGAAGATTTTTTGGGCATTAAATATTTAAACACTGTAGCTGAAAAGAAAGATATTAAGGTAGCTGTGGCTTTAATATATGTCTTTTTTCATGTTTAACGGGATTTATCATTTGTTTGTTGTAATGATATTCTTGTTTTTGTTTAATAAGCATCAGGTCAGTGCCTTTTTGTATAATATAGATTAATGTTTTTTCAATGCAAAAAACACAATAGTAAACGACATAAAGGGTAATATCACAAAATTTGGGCTGCCCTTGGGTTGTAATATGGACCAGGAAAATGATATGACCCTCGCCTTCGGCTCGGGCCATAACAGTTTCCATGGTCCATATCACAACCCTTGGGCAGTCCAAATTTTGTGATATTGCTTTCAATGTCATTTACTATTGTGTAAGTGTTAAGCCTGTCCAGATTAAACGAGATCAAATCGATATATGGTTTGATCTCAACAGTTTTAACTCATCTTGATCGTTCCTGAACGCAATTAACAAGTGTATCTTATTTGATCTTAAACACTCTTGACACTTCTTGATGGTCTTTGAAATCAGTTGTCTTGAAAACAAACTCAAATCTTATAATGTCCTTACAAAACTGCGTTAATCCTGTCAAGATCGGGGTAAAATCAAAATGGCCAAACAAGATCATAACATATCTGCTAGTAAAAACGACGCATCATTCGGAAAATATTAAAGGTGAATCGGCAATACTTCTTTTTATCTAGAACGAAGAGAATAGATTAGTAAAATATATTCGACGTACAAAAATGTTTTACATTTCATTCAATAAATTACAATTTTTCCAGTGGTTTTGTTCTTACTTTGTCTTTTTGTTAGCTCACCTGACCCGAAGGGTCAGTGTGAGCTATTGCCATCACTTGGCGTCCGTCGTCCGTCGTCCGTCGTCCGTCCGTCCGTCGTCTGTTAACTTTTCACATTTTCATCTTCTCCTCTGAAACCACTGAAGCAAATTCAACCAAACTTTACAGGAATGATGTATGGAAGGTCCTTTACGAAGATTGCTCATTTCGTTCCGATCCGTTAAAAAACATGGCCGCCAGCGCGGAACTTAGGTTTAACATTGGACCCTATGGGAAAATTCACATTTTCTTCTTCTCCTCTGAAACCACTAAAGCAAATGTAACCAAACATAATAGGAATGATGTATGGAAGGTCCTTTATGAAGATTGCTCATTTCGTTCCAATCCGATGAAAAACATGGCTGCCAGCGCGGAACTTAGGTTTAACATTGGACCCTACGGAAAAATTCACATTTTCTTCTTCTCCTCTGAAACCGCTGAAGCAAATTCAACCAAACTTTACAGGAATGATGTACTAAAGGTCCTTAACAAAGATTGCTCATTTTGTTCTGATTCGATAAAAAAACATGGCCGCCAGCACGGAAGATAGTTTAACATTGGCCCTATGGGAAATTCACATCACTTCTCCTTTGAAACCACTGAAGCAAATTCAACCAAACTTTACAGAAATGATGTATGGAAGGTCCTTTACAAAGATTGCTCATTTCGTTCTGATCCGATAAAAAACATGGCCACCAGCACAGAACACAGTTTATTTTGGCCCTATGGGAAATTCACATTAAAAACATGGCCACCATGCAGAACATTGAAAACCCTGCTTCAGCATTTTGTCAGGTGAGCGATACAGGCTCAGTGTCTGAGCCTCTAGTTCTTAGTTCTTTTTACTATAACAACATTCCTGATTCCTAGGAAATAAGTAACCATTCGACCGTTTGTGATATATATATTCAAAATCTTCTTTAAGAATTCGTAAGAAACCCACACCAAACCAAAGGTCCGAGAATGGTCCTTTTAAGAATTCTTTTCAAGTCTTCTCATTTGGTATAACAGATTAACACGTTGATGAGTACTCAATACTTTCTGGATGCACCAGCGGTTTTATAAACCATGGAAGGACATAAAGTAAATGCACATGAGACAAAGGCTCTACAAATAAATGGTAGAACCAAGCAATGGAACAACGTTTTTATTGTTGATCTTCGTCTTGAAGTCACCAGTAGGCCTTCAACAATGACCTTTGCTCATATCTCATAGTAAGTTCAAGACTACCCCTAGCACCTATCTCCACTATATATTACAAAAGTATATGGCATTAGTTGAGGCATTAAACTCAACATATCAAATGCCTAATAGGAAACATTGGTCAATAAACAGTCACAAAATAAAAAAAAATCAACAAAAAAATTCAGTTTACCTGAAAATGCAATTAACGGATGATGTTGCAAGTTCCATAATGGACACAAACAACTGGTTTTACAGATCTGAAATAGAGGAAAGATAGATAAGTCAGATAAAATCTCATTGTCTCAAGGTAAGAATACATTATCTGTGAAATTCGCAGAAAACAGTGTTAATATTATTTCTATTTCTAAGTATCTGGCGATAATGACAATCTCTTTAGCTGTTAACCACGAAAATTCAGATAAAATAGCACATACTGAGATAATGCTATTTTATTTAAATTTTTGTGGTATTGGCGTGATATAAAATTTCAGAATAAATAATCCATCACATTCAACATTTTATACTTTAAATCAGTAATTATTTTCGCTGATAGTAAATTTGACATGAGTCACAAAAATATTTCCTTTTATGGAAACACTATATCGTAAATATTGTGCTCTTCGTGAAAGGAGATTGTTTTACCATATAAAAAATGCAAGTAATAAGAAAGAAGCTTTTAGACTTATGCAAACTAGCTATATATGATCCGAAATTAATGATAAAATAGAAAATACAATAAATATGAAGAAATCAGAATTATCTGAAAATAAGACAGGAAATACGAAAACAATCAGTTATGATAACCGTTTTCAATATACATGTAAAGAAACCAAAAGGAATACTGTTAAAACCTTCTCATGTTTTACAAAGGACAGATGTAAATCTTTTGGCTCTGTTGCAAGAGATATGAACTAATGTCTCACTAGATTTTTGTGATCATCACTTCTCTTGTTCCTTCGGTATTCCACTGCCGTTGTTTTAGAAAAGACAAAATATAAATCAGAAACAAACAAATACAGCTCATTAAAATTAATTGCAGTTGGAGTGTTAGAGTCTCATGTTCATTTACTCCATATTCTTTCGGAAAATAAGTAAAATGTATGTATAATTACAAATTTACTTACATAAATAAGAAAAACACCAATCATTAAGCTTCTTTTGGACGCTTGAACTCTGAAGAAGTCGATCCAATGGTACATCCACAAACTATTTTTGATACCTTATAAGCGGTTATTTTCGCGGGTCGTAAGTTTTGATATTTCTTTCAGAATAGTTTTTTCTTGGATTTAAACATCAGTTATTTTATTATGATTAGTGTTGAAAGTTTCATATAAATATTATGTTTAACAAGTCGTTTGCAGCCGAAAAGCATTTCCTTGATTTGACAGAAAAATGGGTGGTTTAGATTACAGAAAACCAAGTGGAGATAATTTTCAGGTGGCGCTTAATAGCTTAAAGAAATTTCGTTTTGATCACCCTTCATATTTGCAAGTTTTAATCCTAATAAATAAGTAGAACTACACAAGTTAATGTTTTTAAAGGGAAATTTGGTTCATTTGGAACATGACTGGTACATTTTTATCTCTCATTTTGATGAAATCCAGTCGAGTGTTGCGAGAGACAAAATGTTGGCGAGCGACTCGTGTTTACATTTTTTGTGGTCGGAACGAAGTGACACAATTTTTTTCCCCTCATGAAGTTTTCCAGTCGTTCCGTCCCCAAGTAGTTCCGTCCCCAGTCGTTCCTTCCCCAGTAGTTCCGGCCTCAAGTAGATCCGGCCCCAATTTGAAAGTAGTTCCGGCCCCAAATATAAATTTGATTATTTAAACAAATAAGTTGCATGAATCTGCTTGTATATACTAAAATGAATATAATTCAATCAATTATTTAATTAAATAGACTAATTAGCTCATACTAGTACAGAAAGAAACGGGCGGGGTGGTCAAATGGTATTAAATGGTAAAGAAAAATGACTTATTAATGAGTTTATTTAAAGTTAAATTACTTTGATGTTCTCTTGATTGGAAAATTTCTTTGTAGATGAAGTTGTATTTGTTTTCAAAACAACGATTATCACCTAAAAGGCGAAGCTTAGAAAAACAACTCACATGTCATGGTATGGTCGCTGTCAAAATACATAATCAACATAATCAATTTATATTTGGCATTACTATTAAATAAAATATTTTTGCTATTTCAGTGTTTAACCTTACAGTGAAAAGAAATTTACCATTTCAACTACCTCGTTTTCAACTAAAGGTTTTATTTAACAAACAAACATATATATATTCGCCATGGTTAGGCATTTGGTAATCCAAAACATATAAATTCTTCTAAACAGCATAAAAGTGACCGGTCAGCATGAATATCGTATATATATACTTTCAAAGTTGCCAGTTTGAAAGTAAAACATAAATCATCAGGCAAAATCACTTAAAAAGGAGAAATTAAAGTTTATTGTTCTTCATCATAATGATTCAAAGTGATTCAAATTCATAATAATTAATATACAAGAGTTCATGTCCTGGAATTAATATGCACCGTATGTAACACTCAACGCGGTTGGAGGTAACTAGAAAACCCGGTTTTAATTTCGGGTTCAGTTGAGATCGAAGTTTAATATGATTGAAGGTTATCATGACAATCATCCCTTAGAATATACAATATATACCAAGCAATAATTGGGAAAATATATTGGGGGACGGATCGACTTAGGGGCCGGAACTACTGGGGCCGGAACGACTGTGGCCGGAACTACTTGGGGACGGAACTACTTGGGGACGGAACGACTTGATACCCTCATGAATATTCATATCAACTGGTATTTTCGTGTTCAGTAAGTCATGAGGGATATTTCTTGAAAACTTGAACCAGTTTCAAGATGTAGTTCTATGTAATTCAACTCAAATAATTTTATTGATTAAATAATCAACGGGATTGGACAACAGGCTAGGCCTTTATAAATCCTCCCCCACAACAAGATGGTACAAATGGAACAATTTAAATGAATATAAATAATGATCACATATTATACAATATACACAATCAAAAGTATATAAGAAGCAGTTTGTTTTGTGACAGAAGCAAGATAGAAAAAAAAGAGCGTATTTCAATCATTTTTTACACATTACGGTCTATCATATAAGAGGATCATTTGTTAATATAAGGTATTATCTAGTAGTAATAAAGAGTGAAAAATTATATACAGAGCCATCTTATTATCATAAATTATGTTAATGAATGTTTAGATTATTATCCAATGATTTTGTAGACATACATTGTATATATTAAGTAACAGAAGAAAGATCTTACTGGTAGTAGAGATTAGAATTAAGAAAGTGAGACAGAAAATAAGAAAAAAATAAAATAAAATAAAATAAATTAAAGTTATTGATACAAAATATAAATTTGTTGAAAAAAATAAATAAAAGAAGAACAAAATAAAATAAATGGGAGGATGACACAGCATGGTATCTATATAATCAAATAGCAGATATGCTGAAATACTACATTTCAATATTACCAATACAGATATATCTATAAAACCCAATATACATACATGTTCACATATAATAAACCTCTGCATAGATAAATCATATTATAAAATCATTTATAAATGCAAAGTGTATGTGTATACATATAAATACAACAGATAGGCATTTAATTGAACCTTCCAGTATTTTTTATATAATCTATGACTAAATTTGTTATTTTGGAGTTTAATTCTGGAGAGAGTTCATAGTTATTACATAATAAGGAATTTATATCTAAGGGAACTTGTAGATTATTTAATTCATTAAGCAACTGTGCTCTATGTATCATATAAAGAGGACAAATAAATAAATAATGATAATTATCCTCAGTGTCTATGTAAACAACACGCTCTTCTTGCACCATCTCCTAGACAGGAAAAAAATTAATGTCGCCGATGGCGATTTCTCCCATTTTGTGCGCTCCAATTCTTAAACTTAGAGTGCTTTTATTGTTTGTTAAGTATCTTTTTAACAGATCTAGGTAACTCTACATAAATCTTGTTAAAACAACCAAAATACATTTCAATTTTAGCCCTGTCTGTTTCCCCAAAGCCAAGGTCGTGGGGTAACTTGTAGTCAGGAGATATTGGTAGGATCAACACAGACCTTTTAACTTGAATATCATTTTTTGACAGTGTTACTGAAATAAACTCATCTATACATGTAAAATTTTGGAGATGCCAAGAGCCTGGTGTCAACCTTTTCACACTTGTCAAAAATACAAATACTTTATTGATAATCACTTGACATTTGTGTGGTTTGATTGAATTTTGTTTGAAGAATGACTTAGTCATGTTTCATTGACTTTAACTGTGCACTGATTGCTTATTTTGATGTTTGAAAGTGAAATGTTCATGCATTCCATGGCACACTTGTTAAGGTATGCCTATTTACACTTACAGAGCACAATTAAGGTGTCAAACACATAAAATGCATCTGTTCATCCAGGTTGACCCCATGCATGATGTTCATTAGCTTTCAGTTTTGTGGTAAGGCATTTCACACTGCTGAAGGTACATTCAATATATAATTTTGTTGGGGTCACTATATGTAATGCATGCATGGACTTGGTACTGTATTATTTGCAGGTAAACATGGTAAAATGCAATTTCTTGAAATGGACTATTCCCTATCAGTATGTAAAAATAGGTAAATAAATTTAAAAGATGTGACCGACAAATGTCAACTTGCTAGATTTCTATACACTATATTTTGCAATATGAGCTGTTTAGTTAAATGTGAATATTGGCAGGAACAGGGAATTGAATGTAACAATTCAGTAAAAATGTTGATTAAAAATATGTTCATATCCTTATGGGACGATCATTTGATTCTGAGGGGGGGGGGGGGG
>MJUU01013448.1:79930-133060 GCA_002080025.1 Modiolus philippinarum | reverse complement strand
TAGAAGTACTTGTTGACATTTTGTTATTATATATGTGTTTTAGCTGCTGAGGTACCCAGTGGGTATAAGTTACAGATAATACATGGATTTGTAGAAGTACTTGTTGACATTTTGTTATTATTTATGTGTTTTAGCTGCTGAGGTACCCAGTGGGTATAAGTTACAGATATACATGGATTTGTAGAAGTACTTGTTGACGTTTTGTTATTATATATGTGTTTTAGCTGCTGAGGTACCCAGTGGGTATAAGTTACAGATAATACATGGATTTGTAGAAATACTTGTTGACATTTTGTTATGGATATTTAGAAATACTTGTTGACATTTTGTTATTATATATGTGTTTTAGCTGCTGAGGTACCCAGTGGGTATAAGTTACAGATAATACATGGATTTGTAGAAGAGCTTGTAGTGAATGATGATCCTGAGTATAAATGGATAGACAAGATAAGAACACCTAGGGCATCTAATGAAGCTAGACAGAGGCTATTCTCTAGGCTGTCAGGTAAAATGTTGTGATAAAATATATTCGGTATTGCAAAGGGCATAGATACCTGTATATATATAGAATAATGGTAGTTTTGAAGGTCGAGACAGGAAATATCACCATATCGCGGCGAGTCCGATAGGAAGAGCTGTGATAGTGATATATTCTGTCGAGACCTTCCAAACTACCATTATTGTTTTTATCGGCAATGTCATAAGAGTCATGATTACATACTCATGACGTCATTGCCTGATATTTTCTTGTATTAAGTCAGTACGGAGATACTGACAATATCAGTCAGTAAGATCAAAGAGAAATATGTACATGTTGCCGATAATTATGAATAATGCTGTTTTTTATACCCCATCAACTTGTTTTTGGGGAAAGATAGGAATCACCTTGTCCGTAACTCTGTCCATCTGTGTGTAGGACAGTCCATCTACGTACCATGTCCTCCTAAACGCCTGCCTAGATTTGATTAAATGTAACATAGTTTTAGTCTACCACCTGAAGATGGGCATGAAGTTAAATTGTTGCTGCTTGAAATAATTCATCTTTGAATATTTTCTGAAAGAAGGGGTGGAGAGAACCTATTCAGCCCATGCATTTTTAAATGGTTGCTTGGATTTCGATGAAATGTTTCACAGTTGTAGTATACCACATGAAGAGGTGCATTAAATAACATGGTTGCTGCCCGAAATTTTGAACAGGGTGACAATTTGTCTTTACATTTTTCTTAAGGATGTATTAAGGTGAAGTTAAATAAATCTACGATTTAAATTTGATACCATAAATTGAAAGAGCATTGGTAAAGGAATAAAATCAGCTTAAAATATTGATAGGTTATGGACCTTGTTTTCAAGATATTTCACATTTTAAAAATTGGCGGGAAAAGCTCTCTTGGGCTTTTACATTAGTATAACATGGAAATATAAGTGATTTCTTTCTCATGGAAGGAAAATCTACAATCTTGTGGAATTTTGCCAACTAACCTTAAATTACCTACCGAAGACTTTGGTGACTAGAAAATTGGGTGTAATGGGGCAAAATATATTACGTAGTAATAATGGGTAAAATCCGAGAAATCCAAATGAAATTTAGGAATTTCAAAAACCTCACCTTACTACATCCTTAAAAAAGGGGGAGGAACTGTCCTCTTCGACAGCTGCTTGGATTTTGATGAAATGTTACACACTTGTAATATGCCACCTGATTGTGCATGCAGTTATATGGTTGCTGGCTGAAATTTTGTAGGAGAGATCATTTGTCTTTAAATATTTACTAGAAAAAGGGGGACGAACCTCTTCAGTGCATGTCCCTTTATACATCTGCTTGGAATTTTGATAAAATAATACACAAGTGTAGTATACAATCTGAAGATAAGCATGAAGTAATATGGTTGCTGTCCAAACTTTTGAAGGGGAGATAATTCAACCTAATATTTTTCTAGAAAAAAAGGGGGGCGGTATTTGATTGTGTCCTTTGTAGTGTCCAAACTTGTACTGTGCCCACACCTGCATTGTGTCCACATTCACTTAAATTTGCACTGACAATATTTATTCAGGGTTCAAAGAGGGAGGGTATAAGTGGCTGCCATTCGGCAACAACTCGAGTTAAAATTGTCCTAGTTTCAATTTCAAGCATGTGAAAACTCTTTTTTTTCTCCATAATACATGTCTAACCGAATTTTAGGGACTTGCAAAAAAATACATGTGATGGATACAAACAGAGATTTCGGAAAAAGAACCTGTAAAATTAAAGATGGTAATGAATGTGTCAAAAGAAAATAAATGATGTTTAATAAGGTTTTCATAAGTAAAATAATTATAGGTTATATTAAACTGCATCTCCTTGGGAGAGCAAACATTAAAAAGATAATAAAAAGATAGTTGCAGTAACATGATTAGAATATTTAAAAACAAGATCAGAGTAAATGATATAAATTAAAAGTGAATCCCATATCCCCCATAATGAAACAAACTTAAAATCAACTGTCAATGTACCCTAAATAAATATATCAAATGAATAAAAATCTTAAGCCTAAGTTCTACTCATTATGTATATTTCTTATGCTGACAAAACTTAATTATTTATTTCTTTAGGTGAATTACAAAGGAAAATTGGAGTGAAAGTCTTGGACCTTGGTGGAAATGCTATTATTGGGTAAAAAATTAGGTTCATTAATTTGTTAAGAAATAATCTCTGGGTAGTATGGGACTGGGAACTTAGTGCCATATAGTAGGCAGCCATAATATTTGCTAATTTTGTGTACTTTACAGAAAGGTTACTTGAAAAGAGCATATTCTACACATTAAGCAAATCTGCTAATTAAAATACAATATAGACAAAAGCTACTACGACATCCTTGTATCACTCTGACTCCATTACCTTTGTCAGAGTACTTGAAATCTTAGCCCAGGGTGATAGAGATTTTTCTGCACTTTGACTGTTGTTAGATTTTAATAAACTTTATACACGTCAGGAAGGTTATTTTGTTAAGTGGCAAGAACTGTGGAAATTTGATTGTTGACAAGTTTATCAACATGTTCCTACATATTACTTTAACATTTAAAGAGATCCAATGTTCTAGTACAGCTTAACCTCCATGGCTCAAACACACAAGGGATTGATTTAAACAGTTCTAGCTAGAAGGATGATTGAGCTATCGAGATCCAACTACTGTAAACTGGGAAATTTTCGCGCCGTCTTTATTTTGCCGTAAATTGACAGGATTTTAGTTCGTGCAGTTTTTAATTCGCGCTGCCAAATTATGACCATTGACTTCAATGATAGACAAATATATTCGCGCCGTTTTATTCTTCACTTCAATTCCAAAACGCGAAAATCGCAAAAATAAAACTGCCGAGAAAAATTTCCCGGTTTACAGTATACTTAAACTTTAAAAAAGAGACAACAAAAAGGGTGCAACCCATTGATAGTGTTTGAGCTACATGTAGGCATCAGGTTCAACTGTTACAGTAGACTCCACCTAATCGGATACAAGAAATGTCAGAAAAAAAAATTCTATTTGCCGGAGTATTCAATTGTCCTGTAAAACCATTTTCGGCAATGGGAAATCATTCTGTAGGCAAAAGAGGTTGAAATGTTGAAGGGCATGTCACCATGTAGAAACTTTGTATCCTAGAACTTCATTTTTAGACATTTTGCAGTTAAAATCTATTGTTTTCATTGCAGAATCATTGTAAATTTGACAGATTATGTCACCATCATAATTAGGTCAAACTGTGTATTGCCAGCTGACTGTTGGAAATTAAAACAATGTACATGTATTCAGAAATAAATAAAACTGTTAATGTATCTGAATAAAATTATTTTCCTCTGTTTTGTGTTTTTTATTTCCTTTCATCATATACATGTGATATCTCACGCCGTGAGACAAAAAGTCACGGAAATTTGGGTCACCTAACAGTCTCATGGCTTGATATTGAAATCCCATGGAAAAATAGAAATCTAACATAAAAAAAAATCATCATTCATTTTTATACGACCGCAAAAATTTTGCGGTCATATTATGTTATGGCGCAGTTGTCGGCGTCTGTGGCCAGCATAACTTTGTTTCTAGTGGACGGATCATCTTCAAATTTCAGTATGTGGTTTCTTGGCATAATGGCTATCCCCGGTTTTAATTTCGGGTTTATGGCCCCACCCGTTTTAGAAAAAGGGGCCAAAAATTTTTTATTTTTCGTCGGATGTCGATGGGATTATATTCTTTGGATTCCTCTTGATGTAAGCTTTCAGTAGTATGTCAACAGATTTGTCATAGCTGTTACTGTTTCGGAGCTATGAGGGGCTGAAAGGGGCCAAAATTGTAAAGTTACAGATAACCTAAAATTTTTATTTTTCATCGAATTTCGATGGGATTTTATTCTTTGATTCCTCATTATGTAAGCTTTCAGTTATATGTCTGCGGATTTGGTGTAGCTCTTACTGTTTCCGAGCTATGAGGGGCCGAAGGGGGCCAAAAATCGTAAATTTACAGATAACCTAAAAAAATTTATTTTTCGTCAGATTTCGATGGGATTTTTTTCTTTGGATTCTACTTGATGTAAGCTTTCAGTAGTATTCAACGGATCTGACGTAGCTCTTGCCGTTCCCGAGCTATGAGGGGCCGAAGGGGACCAAAATCATAAATTTACAGATTACCTTAAATTTTTATTTTTCATCGCATTTCGATGGGATTTTTTTCTTTTGATTCCTCTTGATATAAGCTTTCAGCATCATGTCAATGGATTGGGCGTAGCTCTTACCGTTTCTGAGCTATAGAGGGTCAAAGAGGAATCATAAGGAGTCATAAGGGCCAATTTTTATTTTCCCTAGTTTGTGTCCAGCTAATAACTTGGTCAATCTCCTTATTGCGTCCATCTTATTATTGTGTCAAGCTCTTTCCTATGTCCATACTCACTTTAAATTACACTTTTCAAATTTCAGTGGACGACATGCTGTGGTCGTATCATGCTGCACTCGGCGTAGCCCTTTATTCAGTTTTGGAAATATACATAACATGCCACTTATCATTTATCGATTTCCTGATGTCGGCGACAAAAACCCAATCATGGTAAACAACACACACAGAAGTAAATTGTTTTGACAGCGATAATTTACAGACAATGATCTAATTGATTTATGACCTATCAAGGGTGTTGAACACCTGTTGAAAATTATATTACATAGAAATTTCAAACTTTTACTGAAATAAACACGGAAATAAATTGTTTTGACAGCTATAACAGGGGTAAACTTAAATCACATCAGAGTTGATGAAAGTGTGTGTCCGTGTGTAGGGGCATGTGTGAAAATTAATTAACAAGACAAAAATAATTAACTGTTTAGACAGTTATTAAAATCTGTAGGAAGTAATAATTTTTAAATAAACAGCAGAGGGAAGCCATGTATGTGTTATTTTACTCAGTGTTGCAAACAAGGATATCAGTGAAAAAACAATATAAAGTCTTCAATCGCCAAAATTTCAACTCAGAATCCTATTTGTTTTTTGAATGATAAATGACAAAAATTGACAAAAAGGTGAAACCACTGCAAAATAACTCACCAGAAGCCATCTCCTCTGGCTTGTGTTTGTACATGTAGAAAGTATAAAACCCAGACATGATTTCAAGTTTTCATAAACCTCCAAAATGCCTAAGAGAGCGCTGTCACCAGATTCTTCTGTCCAGTCTCCAAAAGCAAAGAAAGCCTACAAAACCAAATTCAACCCAGCATGGCTTTCAGAGTTTCCCTGGCTCAGAAGGAGCAACAAAAGCATCAACCATGCATTCTGTCTACCCTGCAATGCTGACTTCAGTATTTCCCATAGTGGCCGCTACAACATCATCCAACACTCAAAGGGGGAGAAACATTCCAGCAAAGTTCCAGAGATGTTCAAAAAGCAGGACACTGAGGACGTCACCAGAGCAGAAGTTCTCTTCACAGCTTTTGTTGCAGAGAGTAATGTACCATTCCAGCTTGCAGACAGTTTCACAAAACTGGCCAAAGAAATGTTTCCAGAGAACTGGAAGTGGCAATTATAATGATAACTTTCCATTTTTTCACAAGAAAGAAAACAACAGAAAACAAAACTATACAGAAACTTAAAACAAAACGAAACAAACACAAAAAGAAAAAACAAACAAACAAAACAAACAAATTAACAACAACAAAACAAAAAACAAAAAACAAAAAAAACAAAAAACAAAAAACAAAAAAAACAAAAAAGACAAAAACAAAATTTACAGTATCAGTATTATTAGAAAATACTCATGCAAACAAATAGACAGGGGAAAAAAGAACATCCTACCCACTTAGTGGGTCTTGATGGGGTTTAAGCGGGAAGCGTGATTGGCCTTTTTAAGTAAGCGGGAAACGGGATCTTGGCATAAAAGTGCACGTGAAAACAGGAAAGGATGTTGGGTGTGAAGCGGGAACCATTGAAAATTTAGCCCATGAAACTGGGAAAAGCCGGCTCTTTAAGAGTCTTTGTAAAATATTTTCCCACCCGGGAAACGGGAAAATGGATAAAAAATTGCCGGGATTTCGGGAAAGGGACCCCCCATCGAGGCCCCCCACTTAGAGTGAGAAAGCCATGATTATTGATAACAACATGTAAGATTCGATGCAAACAAAAATCTCACTTAGAAATTACATTGATCTCACAGATTGGTAGACTGAAAGTATCACATGTATGCTTCATTAGTGTGTAATCATCCCTTTATTAGATCGTGTAGTTACAGTTCTTTATATGCTAAAAATAACTTTAGGGTAAAGCCAGTTTGTAAACAAAATGGCGGCTGATAGGTCAACGATCAATCTTTGTAGAATCTTCTTGATTACACAGTTTGGAGTTTTTTTAAGATATACACCATCATCCACTGACCTAGGGGACTGGCTTCTTATAATAAATTTACTTTTATAACAGCTGTACATTGTCTCACAGGAACTTTGAACAAATATGCAAATTATGCAAATGACTTCTCGTTGACATTTATCTCCTTGCTCTGTTTTACACAATATACATCCAGAAAAACTTTATTAAATTTAAAAACAAGAGAAAGGAATCAAAATAACATTTTATTCTTTTTTAAATACATATTAAATGTTATTGATTTTCGTTTGACAGCCATACAACAATATGCAAATTACCTCCGACTTCACAATCTCGCTGTCTGCACAGAAATACACAAGACCAAACGAAATTCCCAACAATAAAACTTATGAATATACAAAATACAAAAGAATTCAGCACGATTTATGTTTTATTTTTAATTAAATAGGTAACATTATTAGTCTTTTAGTACATATCTAAAAATGAGTTGGATTAAAAGACTTTTTACTGATGGGCTTGGTATTTGGCAAAAAAATGCTGACAACCAACTCCAAAAGGTTGGGGTGTTCGAATATTTAATTTGCAGAAGGAAAAACTTGAAGAAGTTGGTAATAAAATTACCAATCCTTTTTGGCGAGATGTGGTTAAGGGTTTACATGATATAAAATCATCAAACTGTATAAACGTGCAGGATATTTTAAGTTTAGATATTTTGAATTTTGCATCTCCTGATGATTTCCCATATTTCATCAAATGGAAATCAAAAGGGGTGACAAATTTAAAAGATTTGATAGACAAGCATACAAAAACATTTTATACTTTTGATAGGATAAATCAGCTTTGCAATACTAAAAATTTTATTAAATATTATAGTCTTCTCTCTTGCATTCCACCTGATATAAAAAATCAGTTGAAAGAAGGGTTGCAGGGAATGACTATGTATGATTTTGAAAGCTTTACCGCGTCTAACAAATTTGTTAGAAATTTACAGACATGTAAAAGTATTAAATTTGTTTATAAGGATTTGGTTAAAAGTATTTTTGTTTTGCCTAATCCTAAAATTGAGGCATGGCAAGAAAAGGTAAATATGGAAAGATTTGAATGGAGGAATTTTTTTCTAACTTTACAAAAATGTTGTAAGAATTCCTACCTTAAAACTTTCCAATACAAATTATTACACAGAATACTTCCTTCAAATACTTTTTTGTTTAAAATAGGTTTTGTCAACTCTAAGGTTTGCACTTTTTGTAAAAATCATGATGAAACTATTGAGCACGTTTTCTATGAGTGTTACCATATTCAGGCTTTTTTAAACGAATTTTTCGTTCGACTGAAAAGAGTTTTTCACGACATTAATATAGATAAGAAAAACATACTGCTTGGTTATCCACAAGATTCATCATTGTTAAATTTGCTTGTTATTATTGTTAAGAATTATATTTATAAGTGTAAACTGGATGAAAAACTTCCCAATATAAGTGGTGTAAAGCAAAAAATTTTACATTATAAAAGTCAAGATATGTATAATGGAACACAAAATAATATTTTACATAAAACACAGCTATTCTGGGCCCCATGTGATCAGATTTTTCAATAAGTTTTTTAAAAGAATATCAAAAATAATAGAAAAAGGAGCAAACTTTTTTTTTATATACTATCTGGGTGCAACTGTGCGAGAGTGTGCAATGAGAGTTACAAAGAGAGTAGAAAGAAGTAATGAATGAATATTAAATTAAAAGGATTAATGATATTGTATATAGTTGAAGGAAGGAAAAGAGAGTGAATGGACATTTTTTTTTAATTGATATATAAGGATTTATTTCAAAAACATTATATACTTATATTTTGAATTGAATGATCTAACTTATATTTCTTGTAAAAAATAGTCAGTGTTTTTATATATATATATATATATATATTTCAATTTAATACCCCTGTACACCCTAGTCAGGTGGTGCTGTAAGGGTCTCTGTAAAAGCCTGACAATTAAAAAACAAATAAAAAATTTAAAAAAAGGTAACATTATTGATTTTCTACTGACAGATTTATTTCTTCGTCATTTGCTGACACTTCCGCACGAATGTTTACCTGTAATTACCTGTAATAAGAATATTAGATTTCAATAACTCTGATCAGCACAAGCCACATTTTTTATTCAAATAGGCGATATATTCTCTTATCCGATATCCATTTAGGCAGAAAATTTAACACTTTAAGCATAGAAAATGTTTGGTGTTTTGAAATCGTATTCAATTTGCCAATATATTCCTTTATCCGATAATCGATTTCATGGAGTCCACTGTACTATGGTAATGTAAAAAGAGAAATTTATATCATTTTGCTAATTTATTTTTATACCCCGCCACACGAAGTGGCATTATACCCCGCCACACGAAGTGGCGTGGTATTATGTGATACCCTCAGTCGTGTGTCTGTCCGTCCGTCCGTCTGTCCGTCCGTCCGTCCGTCCGTCCGTCTGTCTGTCTGTCTGTCCGTCCATCTGTCCGTCCGTCCGTCCCCAGAAGGTTTCCGACTGATAACTTGTGAACGAAATATCACAAGATCTTCAAACTTGATGAGCAAGTTGTTTACCACAAAACTCAGGTCAAGTTCGATTTTAGAATCAGAGGTCCAAGGGGTTCTGGAGTTATGCCCCTTGAAAATTTGAAATTTTGCGAATATTATGGTTTCCGACTGATAACTTGTGAAGGAAATAAAACAAGGTCATCAAACTTGTTATGTAACTTGTTTACTACAACACTCAGGTCAAGTTCGATTTTGGGTTCTGAGGTCCAAGGGGTTCTGGAGTTGTGCCCCTTGGAAATTTGAAATTTTGCGAATTTTAGGGTTTCCAACTGATAACTTGTGAAGGAAATAACACAAGGTCTTCAAACTTGGCATGTAACTTGTTTACTACAACACTCAGGTCAAGTTCGATTTTTGGTTCAGAGGTCCAAGGGGTTCTGGAGTTGTGCCCCTTGAAATTTTGAAATTTTGCAAATTTTACTGTTTCCGACTGATAACTTGTGAACAAAATAACGCAAGGTCTTCAAACTTGGTATGTAAGTTGTTTACTACAAGACTCAGGTCAATTTTGATTTTTGGTTCAGAGGTCCAAGGGGGCCCCTTCAAACTTTGAAATTTTGCAAATTTTAGGGTTTCCTACTCATAAATTGTGAACGAAATAATATTCTGTCTTCAAACTTGGTCTGTAAATTGTTTACCACAAAACACAGGCCAAGTATAATTTTTGGTTCATTGGTACACATTGTCCTGGAGTAATGTCCCTTTTTACTTAGAAATTTTGTGAAACGTGGCAGGGTATCATGTAATCCACCATTACTATTGTTAAACCTATATTTTCAGATATTATCAATGTTTTGATTTAGAAGGAGAATCTGGAATTGTAGCTCGTGGAATTGGAACAGTTGTTAATATTGCAAAAATTCACCAGCAGCCACCATCACCACAAGGAGTGTCGCCTCTGTTTAAAGAGTATGTATGCCTCATCGTAATTTTTGTTGTAGCATGCTTATATTTGAAATTAATTGCTTGACTTTTGGAAGTATAGAGATCGTCACAAATTAGCTGGTTGCTAGATCTAGTTTTAGAAGATTTGAATTTTGAAGCAATATGAAATGAGTAGTTTGATCAAATAAAAAAATGCTGAAATTTCTGTGAGTTTTATTTCGGCAGATGGTGAGTTTGATTAATTATGTTTCTTCAGTGCAATTAAAATCAAAGCATTTGAAAGGCCAAAAATAAAACAAAATCTATAACCTGACAGTAAATAAATTTTAATTGTGAGAAAAATATTATGAATCAGCAGTTTGATCTGGTGTTATGAAATTTAACAGGAAATGATACTATACCTTATATAGAAATTACCATTTAATTTATAGTTTATTTAATTATTAATTGGATTACTAATTTTTCAAAGATAATAATCAGTAATCAGTAATCTAACTCAAAGAGCAGAAGGATAGGAACATATATATTTTCTAAAGGGGGTTACAGTAAACTGAGAAATACATTGTACAAATGTATACATATTCCAAATTTCCGAACAACCAATGAAATTAGACCAAGAAAGAAGTTTTTGTTACAGCTCAATACTTGCTTAAAATTGTGCACCTCAAAAAGAATGAATTCACAAAAAAACAAAAAAAACATTTATGGTCTGGTTTTTGCTAATTTAACAAAAAAGGACACCAAATTCAATCATAATATGAAAATTGCATGTTTGCATTTTGTTTTCGTCTTGCATTGTTTTATCAATAATAGGACAGAACAATTTATTTTCTTGGCAACATGGCAATTGATTTTTCTTGTATGTAAATGACATTGCACAAATCAGTATCCTCTGTATGGTGTGCTAAGGCGAGGTTTTCAAATACATGTTTGAATTTTCAGATTTGTCCAGTTTTATAGTTTGATTCAAGGTAAAAATATTTTGTCCCATTATACTGTCTCTTTTCATTATAATTGGATTCAGAAGGTCATGTAAGGTCAGTAAAATCAATTTCATTAGAAATATAGATTCACCTTCATGTAAAAGTAGCATGGAAGTATTCTTCTCTTGAGATAGTGAAATTTACAAAATGCGAGCTCTAGTAAAACAGAAATTTTGCTATTGTCGAAGAATCATGGCCCGCATGAATTAGAATATTTTTCTCCCTTGAATTAAAACTCAAAAAATATAAAATTGCCTGAAACCTCTCATGAATATTTTTTCAGCGAATATTATTTAAAAAGTCACATGCACATTTGACCTACTGCTGAGAATGGGAAAATGTATAATTTTTATACCCGCCACACAAAGTGGCGAGGTATTGTGTGATACTTTCAGTCGCGTGTCAGTCCATCCGTCCGTCTGTCCCCCGAAGGTTTCCGACTGATAACTTGTGAACGAAATAACACAAGGTCTTCAAACTTGGGATGTTAGATGTTTACCACAAAAATCAGGTCAAGTTCAATTTTGGGTTCAGAGGTCTAAGGGATTCATGAGTTAGGCCCTTGAAACTGTGAAATTTTGCAAAATTCAGGGTTTCCGACTGATAGCTTGTGAATGAAATAACATACTGTCTTCAAACTTGGTATTTAAATTATTTACCACAAAACACAGGCCAAGTATAATTTTGGGTTCAGCGGTTCACATAGTTCTGGAGTTATTTTCCTTTTAACTTAGAAATTTTGTGAAACGTGGTGGGGTATCATGTATTGCACTATTACTATTTTTTTCTTATGAAAGCAGAATCAAATTTACCAATGTTAAAGTATAAAGTCTTCCCCTCCACTTTAAACATGAAACATCTTCAAAAGTAAGGTTCATAAAATATTAATATCTTTACCTTAATTTGTTCCTTTACCAATGATGTACCATCTATGGTATCAATTATTCTCAATTTAAACTTACTACAGAAGATGATTAGACCAGTCAGAAATGTTCAAAACAATGATTGTCTTGTAATGTTGTTGCATTTTTAAATCAGTCGGTTATTTGTTGTTTTTTCCAAAATATCACATGATAAATTCTAATAAGTTATTTTTTATGTTATATTAATGATGCAAAAGTATGCTGTTGGCATCACCACTTTTTCCCATTGGTTCCTAAACCAAAACAGGTTAAACTAACTTTTCTCTATTTTTTCTGATGTCTTTTACATGATGACAAATAAGTTGTTTTAGAAAAGAGGTATTTAAAGTAAGTATATATTTTATTGATTCAGAATAAATACATTGTATATGTAGTAATATTAAGCTTAAACTTTGTTTTTGTCAAGACTTCGACGAAAGTCGAAAAAAGCGAGACTTAGGTATAGTGATTCTAGCAGGGACGGCAGTGTTCACAATTGTTAAAGTTTTATCTTGGGTCTGTTTAACATCAACCAGTCTTAGTAGTCTATTGAATTTGGTATGAAGTTGCATTAGCATCAGTAGAGATCAGTTGCAGAGTCGTTTTACCCCTATACCCCCTCAGTCACACTCCCCTGACTTTAGAATTTTGCACTGTTTATCAAATGCTTGCGTCAGATTAACATAAAGCATTCATGGTAGCCCATTGATGTTTGGTATGCAGTTGCATTAGCATCAGTAGAGATCAGTTCCAGTGGCATTTTATGTCTATGCCCCTGCAGTCATGCTTCACTGACTTAGAAATTTTGCACTGTTTATCAAATGTATAAATTTTATCTTGCATCTGTTTAACATCTGTAATAAAAATAGGTTAAGTTCATATCCAAAGTTCATAGTCCATGGTCGAGCGGTCATGAACAGTGAACATCCATTATAAAAACATCATTTAATCTTCATTCATTCTATAAATACAGGTTATAACAACACAACAACAAAAACATAACATCCACACAGCTTAAAGTTCTATCATAACATTCACACAACAATTACATGACGTCAGAAACAATTACATAAAATACAGAAAATAAAGCAACGCTAAGATGTACAAAAATGGTAAAACAAAGGTATTTCATCAAGTGTATCAAATTCACAACAACATCAACCAGTCATGGTAGCCCTTTATGTAGTTGCATTAGCATCAGTAGAGATCAGTTTCAGTGGCATTTTATTTCTATGACACAGTCACGCTCTACCGACTTAGAAATATTGTATTGTTTATTACTGTTTAACGTTACACAGCCACATGACATTTGATAATCAGTTGCCTCTTGAGGAGTCAGTATAATCAAATCAAATCAGATCAAATATTTTTATTATACCAATCATGGACCCACAGGGGGCAATGACACAAAACACACATGATTAAAGACATACATACAAACATACATACTAGCTTGAGCAGTATATACTGACTGAATATGCAAATGGTGGCTTTGACCCCTCAGTCATGCGAGACATATTCTGTGTTAACAGTTTTATTATATGCTTATTTTGGAAACTGTAAACTCAGAAATTATTTATGCAAATCTACAGATGAAATGACATTTTCATTTCCCCGTTATGCAAAATTGAAATGTATGAGCTAATTTTGGAACAGCAATTATGATATGAATACGTTAATTTCTTTAGTTATAGTAAAGATAAGGATCAAATTGAAAGAACATGGTAGGAAATTAAAATCCATACAAATCTGTATTATCAGAAGTCCATTATTAGTAGAAGTCTGCAACTCGTTCAATATGTATTGTGACGGCGTTGTCCCCAGATTAAGCCGTTATCAGTAAAATCGTCTACGGGGGGTTCCTCCCAATCTCGTTCGTATAGAATAGAATGATGGGTAAAAGTGTTATCACAAAAACAAGTACTTGTTAATTAATCACAGTTGATTAATCACTTAAGTTCGAACATGTGAAAATGAGAAATGTCAACACTGTTCAACCCACCCAGGGTAGAATTCTGTCCTAAATAGGAAAACACAATTGAATGGAAAGTTTATCGCCGATTTCGTATTATTATCATAATATGAAGAAATTTGTAGCAAGATCGATATGGAAATTTCAAAATGAAAAATAAATCATTTAAAACCTTTTTTTCCTCCCAAAAGTTTATACGATAGATTTATTGACTGTATAATGTTAATGTATGTGGATTTTCGAGAAAATAATAGGAGAAGAAACGTTCATCGAAAAGAATCCTGAATAATGAAATTGAAATTACACAGCAATGCCACAAGTATATATAGTACCATGTGCTGATATTATAATTCGCATTACGTTTAGAGAACTTTATTTTCTTGTTTGCTATGCGGCAAGAAAAAAATATTTGAATATTTGTGGAGACAATCTCTGCGACCCTACTATTTTATACTTCGTACATCGTAGATAGGATCCGTTCTTTTATACATATATATATTTGTTACGCATTTTATTGCATTAATACAAGCTACAGTTATTTTAACAATCTCACCATAAGTAATTCTGAGATATTCAGCATACCAATTATAGTTTTAATGTCGGTATATCTAAGCCGTATCTTTTCACAAAATGAAAAAAAAGAAACATTCTTATTCATGTTTGAACATGTATACATTACTTTCTGCAATTCAGTCTACTTTCTCTAAATGAACTGAACTGAACTTTATTTCTCATAAACTAAATACATAGTTACAGAGATACAATATAAACAATACAAGTAATACAATGCATGTGTACAACAAAAACACAAATAAAATATACATTTTTTCAACCAGGAGGTACAAATAGTACAAAAACATGCTATATTGGAAAGTTGTTTTTTTTTCCATTATAATCATTTTCTATTACTAGTATTTTAATTTCTTATTTAAACGTTTCAGTTGTATGCATATAAGTATCTATTTTGTAGTTTTATATAGAGACACCTGCCATTAATCGGTTATCAATTATCACATTTATCTGAAAACTGACGGGATAGAGCCCGACACGCTGTGAATATAAATTTTCCCTGTGGATTTTGCATACATTAACTGTACCCATCATGCAACATTTATTTTCTGGCCATGAATTTTTAGTTACTATTTTTAATCTTCTCGCACAAAATCTCGCTTGAATCACAGCGGTAGTCTGGGGACAACGCCTTCTACTGATGTATTACGAGTTGCTGACTTCTACTAATAATGGACTTCTGTATTATGGAAATATGTTACTTTTTCAATTAAAGTTTTTTTATCATAAGATATAACTTAACTGTATTTTTTAGGATCTGGGGGGTAAATTGTAGATTTTACTGTCGCAAAAAAGTTTTCCAATGATGCGTTAGCAGAGCTGGAAAACGGATGTTTGTGACAGTAAAATCTTAGATTTACCACTGAAGATTCTAAAATACAGTATGGTGACCTGTAGTCTATTGCAAATTCGAAAAAGATTGATTTAAATTGATTTTGAAATCACTGGAAGTCTTTGCCATAACATTGCTATTGGTTCTGACCCTAAAGTAAGGATTTTACCCCTTGAAAATGTTTATACTATCCAATTAAAATTTGTGTTACAAGCATACGTGCTGTAGAATTTATAGAATTCTGTAGAATTACTAAGATTTAAGAATATTGGCTTCTGATGATTATAAGATTTATTTGTTTTTCAGATTATGTTTTTTTTTTAGATTTGCAGTTAAAGTTATGCTTTAGGCTGAATATTCAGTTTGACATTTCTAAAGAAATAATTCTTGATGAAATAAGGAAAAAAATATCAAAAAAAGGAGACTATTGATATGCTAATTAAAATTATCTCCACTTTGAACCATACAATACTAACTTGGTACAGGGAGGTAACCGACCAAGGTTTCTCATTGAAAACACAGTAATCCACTAATATTTGAAGTGCATAAATTAGTTACTGTTTTTTCCAACTATATGGTTTAAATATTTTTTACGACAAGATCTACGATTAGCTATTGTTTTTATTATTAGAGATTTTCACACACATTAAATGCTTAAATTTCAGCTTTTTTTCATGGACTAAGTGTTCCATTTTAATCTTTAGACATTAACTTAATAATATTGATAACTGAGATGTCACTTCTAGAGTGAAGTTATCATATGGAAAATATTTTCACAGTTAAAAATTTTTTTTTTAACTTTCACCGGGATATTTTGCACAAATAAAAACTGAGAGATCTATGCATGACTATTTTCATTTTTTTTCTGATAATGTGTTGTTTATTTATATAACTGCTTTTTAATTGATTATGGCAATAGTCTTGATATTCAGAGAATGTTGTTCTATGTGCATGGCATGAATATTAACCCAACTAATTATTGTGTCACCTGTTTTTGGCTCACGTGACCCAAATGGTCAGTGTGAGCTATTGCCATCACTTGGTGTCCGTCTTCTGTCCGTCGTCTGTAAATTTTTCACATTTTCATCTTCTCCTCTGAAACCACTGAAACATAGGACCCTATCCGAAAAATCACATTTTCATCTTCTTCTCTGAAACTGCTGAAGCAAATTCAACCAAACTTTACTGGAATGATGTACTGAAGGTGCTTTACAAAGATTGCTCATTTCGTTCCGATCCTATATTAAAAAAACATGGCTGCAAGCACAGAACTATGTTTCATTTTGTCAGGTATGCGATTCAGGCTCAGTGTCTGAGCCTCTAGTTTTACAGAAAAGACATATAGGTATCACTACCAATGTTGTCCTGGTTTGTGTGAGAAAATGAGTTGTTGATACATGAAAAAGAAAGAAAATGGGGTAAATGTCAAGGAGACAACATCCCATATCCAGGTTAAAACGACCAAAAACAAAACATCTAGGGGTCACCGTATGGTCTTCAACACAGTGAGGAACCTCACACCATATAGTAAGCCCTAAATGGTAAGTAATTTTGATACAGAAAATTAAAAAAAAAATGAATAAGTAAGGGACACTTGTCTTCTCTTTATGACTTTTACAAAAGACAATTAACCTCTTTACGATAACTGTTGAGATATTTTATTTTATGGTGGGAATGGAGTGTTTATGTGCACATTTTCTTCAGCAGAATAATGTATAAACAAACACATATTTTGGCATCCAAATGCATGCTTATAGTTCTTCCCTATTCAAGCCATAAAATAATTGTCCAACAGTTGAAAGGTTCTATTGCACAAAAGAAAAAAAAGTGCACATTTTTATCAATGATATTCATATTTAAATGATATTTATACATGTATTTAAATGTATACTTATTAAGTTTATTGAAGTTACGTGTATCGATCATTTATGACAGATATGCTTTGCATGGTCTATTTCCACCACGTGATTTCCACAGACTTCACTATAAAAATCTAATCTACCTAGTCACAGCCTTGCTGCACAACAAATGTAATATCTTTGATTGATTGATTGTTGTTGAACACCAGGTTGGCAATATTTCTGTTATATTCAAATTTTATATTTGAATTCACTCATTTTCCTTTATTTCTGCATTTTTACATTTCCTTTATTTCTGCATTTTTACATTCAGCATTATCATTTTCATTTTTTTCTCAGAGAAAACAATCATCCATCCATAGAAAAGAACATTGATGTAGCAGCTTGACATTTAGCAATGAATCCACTCAAACTAGTGCTAGGGGCTGTGAGCAAAACATAATTGTTTAAGGCCTCATGGTGACTTCAAGATAAAAAAAACAACAAAGGGTTGTTCCATTGCTTGGTGTTACCATGTTTTTGTAGAGAGGTGCATTTACTCCATATCCTTTCCTTGTAAAATGAGGATTACCAATGTAAATGGAAGCATTATTTTACAAATTTATTCTTATTGGTTTTGTATAATTCGATCATATGTGAAGATTGATAAAAAAAAAAAGTGATTGGAAAGAATGCATATTTAGACAGAAAATACAACTTGTGTTGTAACATTGAGCTTTCAATGTAAAACCCTATATTATGTATTTAGTTTACTTTAGTTATATAGATGTCGGATATATTTAGTACTTATTATATTTCTGTAATTTTAGTTTTAGTGCAGTGTCGCTTACTAACAAGACTAATTGTGTGTTTTGTGTTTTCTTTTCTTTCATTTCAGTTTACGGCATGCTTTACACTCCAACATTCATAGGCAATCACACCAGAGTATCACACCGCCCTCTAGACCAGTGCGTAAAATCTCCACTGTTTCACCCCCTCCCTCTGCACCTCCTTCCTATACTGGCCAATCTGCATTTAGCTTTGCTTTCAGTTCCCCGGTCCCTGAAGATACACTGCTGCCTTCCTCGCCGCCTACACAGACCGTCAGGAGTACAACATCACCTGTCAAGATGGTACCGCCCTCACAGACAACACGACGTTCATCTGACTCAGATATCAGCACAAATACCCCACCTAAAGGTAATTCCAATATATGGCAGTCTTATACTCTACAATCAGATTGAGATTAATGTCTAATAACATTGGTAAATACATTTAATTGTGAAAAAAAATCTTTGCTGTGGTGTCACTAGATCAAATTAGGCTTCAGAATTGATTTCTGTTGCTTTGCTACTTAGAATTCACTATTTAGGTGTCAACTCAGAATGAAAAAATATTTCTGTGTGGAGTATATCAGTTCAATTGCAAATGGAAAGAATTTCATTAATCCTGTAATACAATTGGTTCAAATTGTATTTTCAAGATAATTATTTTATTTTTGAACTCTCAGAAATGTTTATGACCTTGTCACTTATTCCTACATGTTTGTTTGCAAAACAAAATGAAATACGCATGAATCAGTTTATCTTTAGCTCCAATAGAGGAAGTTATTCCTGCAGTCAGATATGATGATAGAGCTTGATCAAATGTCACAGAGTGATCAGGAGCTGTTACTGGTGTCTGAGAGGGCTCAGTAGATTATGGCAACCCAAATACGTTTAAGATGGGGGGCTTGGGGGTTGGGGGTTAGGGAGGGCACCTTTACAGACAAATGAGCAGACTTTATTACAATCATTGTAGGTTCAAGTTTAACAGGAAGTAGTGGCAGTGGCAGTGGATTAGGATCAGGTGGTAAATCTGCTCCAAAACTGTCAGCTCAACAACCTAGTATAGATTTTATGGTAAGTAAATTCCAGTATATACTTTCCTGATAATAATACTGAATAAGCAGTGAGTAATACTATGAACTAGTATAGATCATAATTCTTACCAAGTTTTGTTGTGTTTTTTCACATTTTTTTTACTTAGCAGCTTAAACATCATTGATGAAGTAAATTCATATTCCAAATGAAGTAAATTCATATTCCAAAGAAATTCTACTCTGCAGTTCTGACATTAATCCAAATGTGATACATCAAAATATTAAAGAAAAAATAATGCCTGTTGAGTGGAAATGCTAGCCAACATGTGGCTTGAGCCATTGCTAGGAAAGATTACTCTGATCTCATAGTGGCTTCAAGATAAAGAACAACAATCTAAGCATTCTGATTTTTCTTTTGTTATATTTTACCAATGCTGCATGTTTTCAGTACATTTGTAATACCTTGGTCTTGTTGTGCGATTCCAAAGATTTACAATAAAACTGCAGTAAAAAAATTCCTGCCAAAAATATACATACATGCAATTCATTTACATTGATATTTTTGCTTTGTGACTCCTTTTTGTGTCACCTGGTGTAAGCAGAGTCGACACATATGGATTACTATCCGCCGTCTTACATCGTCCTGCGTCGTCCCGACAGTTTTTGAATCCACAACTCCTTCAAAACCACTTGTCCAATTCCTACCGAACTTTCAGGATATGTGGTTTAACTGGTGTAGTTGTGCACCTGATAATTGGAATTTTGATTTTACAGATTTTAGAGGTTCACAGAGCCAAAATTGCTCATTTGTGAGTCTGTCTGTTTTGAATCCGCAACTCCTTCAAAGCTGCAAGTCCGATTCCAACAAACTTTCAGGATTGATTGTTCACCTGATGTAGTTTAGTACCTTGTAGATAGAATTTTGATTTTACAGATTTTAGAGGTTCACTGAGCCAGAATAGCTCATTTGTTAATTCTGTTTGTTTATGTGGAACTCGTTCAAAACTGTAAATCATATTCCAACCAGCCTTTCAGAATACATTGATTACTTGATATAGTTGCCTACCCGATATTTAAAATTTTGATTTTACAGATTTAAGAGGTTAACAGAGCCAAAATAGCTCATTTGTTAATTGGGATTTTTAATCTTTGACTCCTTCACAACTGTCTGTCGGATTCCAACCTAATTTTCAGTATATGTTGTATATCAGTTCTGGTTATGCACTTTAAACTTAGATTTTTAGTGTTCGTCATGAACACTTTAGTTATCGGTCCAGCTTGAATTAGATAAAAATAGATGTTGCAGGGCGGGAAACTTTTAAACAGGTTAAAAATCTCCTTATAAAATTGTAAATAATACAGTAAACTTACTGAATAATCTGGTAGAACGTTACATACTATTGTCCTGAAATGGTAAAAATGTTTGAACACAGCTAAAGTGGGAATCGAGGTGTTTAAAGGCTTTAAAGGGATGGCGGATTGAAACTAAAAAAGAGGTGTCGAATAGGCTTGAGTATACAGTACGAGACGTTTATAATACACCCAAACCAATTTCAATTACTACTTCGCTTTAATTAAACTTATTAAATTTCCTGCATTGAGAAATTAAACGATTATTGAGTACATTATTAAAACGAAAATAGGGCCTATTTGTTTCACGCGTAGTAATATGAAAAATTAAAAAAATATCGAAGATGTCAAAACAGTGTGTCAAAATAGTTTCTTTATGAAAGTTGTTGCACATACCTGCCAAATTTCACGATTTTGGCGTGATCTACACGATTTTAACCTTCTGTCACGACCGTGAAACAAAAATTTTGCATAAAACACGATTTTGAAGAAATTCACACGAAAAAAATGTTTGTTTACACGATTTTGGCTGAAGGGAGATAATCTAAATTCTCGAAAGGGAGTTAACCATATTCTCGATATTAGCCAATCAGAATCGGGTTTTGCATCTATCACGCGGTATTCGAGTGAAAAACAGCTGATTGGATCCGGCATGTAAATAATCGTAAATATGACGAGTTTGGTTGACTTTTTTGTTGATTTTAAGGCTTCGGCGACGTAAATAAAGTTATGTAACTGGATGGACCACCGGCAATCATAGTGAACAGTTCTTGGGTTATGAATCAGGGTTCACAATCCCTGATACAACGAGCTGCAAGTGCCACATGATGGCTATGCGAGTGACTAGGTTGTTGCAAGTTCCACGTTCTGCAGAGTTTGCATAGTTGATCTGAGTAGCCTTAATGACGTTAACAAACATATTGGTACTGTAATGCACGAAAGGTCACTCAAAATCCCAGAACACCACTCTTTTGACTGAATCAGAAAAGGCAAAAAAATGTAATGCTTGCTATAGAAGAATGGAATAAAAGGAGAAATGCAGTAAATGTACATCAGGCAACTAATAAAGGAGAGAGAGAGTGGTTTCAATCTTTTAATTTCCCCCCAAAACAGTCAACTGTAAATTCAAAAAGGACTTATTTCCAATGGGGTCCTTGTTAATAACTACAAAAAAAATCTACAAAAAATACCTAAAAGTCTACTCATATGTCCTATAAGCAAATACAAATAAGCCTAAATGAACAAGTATTAAACAAAAATGGCGGAATAATACCACTGAGACACCTTAAACTTTAACACATACGAACACTTTCAGCTCTTATAGAGCTTTGATTTTTACCAATTCTAGAGGTTTGCCAAGCCACTCGGCTCATATGTTAAATCAGATTGTTAATCTGCAAGTCCTTAAAACTGTTATTCATATTCTTAACAAAATTTGCAGAATATATTTTTCTCCTAATCTAGTTCAGTGTTTGTTATGCCCCTGTCGTAAGGGGACAGGGCATGTATTTTTACCCTTGTCAGCACGTCTTTATGTATGTATATGTTACATGTATGTCCGAAAATTTTCGTCGAGGACTTCTCGGTTTGTGTATGTAGTAATGGTTTTATATTTGGTCTGAAACTTTGATATGATTACTGTTCAGTGTCTCCCCTTTTCAAGTCTGTCACTCATTTTCTTCCTGTTTGCCTGTAACTGGCAGCAGCATCCATGTCCCATGGACACATTTTTTTTATTTTCGCTCTGAAATTTCAGTACTGATCAAGACTTTAAAGCTGTATAGAAAAGTACCCAAAGCAGTGAAAAACCAAACAATAAAAAACATCATGTCTGAGAATATTGTAAATACAGGTACAGTCATAAATAAACAAAACAGATAGAAAAAATATTGATGTAGTAGCCTTTCTTGATTTGAGTACAATTTCAAAAAAATTAATCTGTATACTTTTATTTGTATTCTTTACTTACCAATAATTTGTGTATTTTAGGAATATCCATTCTTCACAATGACCAATTTTCCTGTAGGATTTATAACACATCTTGGTGGTGTTGTGTCAGCACGATCAGTCAAACTACTGGACAAAATACATAATCCAGGTATACATGTACTTGCAGTATGGATGAAATTTGCATATAGTAGAAAACATGATATGCATTTTATACCTTTGCCATATTTTAGAATTATTAACATTAACAGCACTATCTTTCTATTTTGTATACTTTTGTAACCAATGTTTGTACATTATTACTTGACACAAAGGTTACCTATTCCTGGCATTAGAATTAATATTTGTAGATTTAAAAACTATCAAATTTATAAGCTATGTATTTACATTGATTGTCAGGAAACTTGTCAAATCATTACAAAATGCATCTGATAAAATAATGTTCGCAATTTACAGAGGAACCAGAGACAAGAGATGTATGGTGGTTAGAAATAAGAACAGAAATCAGGTCACATATGAGAGCCATGGGTTGTCATGCTGTACTTGGATATACGGAACAGACTTCTATTTGGTAATTTATTTTTGTGAATTATGATGCTATGAAGTGTTGTGGGGCACATCATTTACAGTGTTATGTCAGTCCTAATCATTGATGGCACCATATGAGTTTTACAGACACTATATTAAGACACTACACTTTTTATAAATCTTGCTACACTTTATGACTGTATGTTGACTTAACTAGAATTGAAATGTCATGACATGTCATCAGAGAAATCTTGAAAACACTTTTATGATTGGAAATTTTTTATTGTTACACAAAATTGGAAATTTAAAACTTGAAAGGCTGTCATATTTTGTCAGAAATTTTAATATTAAATTGAAAATATTCAGTGTTTTAAAGGTGTAGCATTACATCTTTTAGCTATCTTCCAAACTTCTTTTAGATAGCTAGACTGCAGCAGTTTGCTATCTAGAAATATGATTGAATAATTTATCTGTTTAATATACATGTATAAGTCTATAACTGTACATTTTTTTACTTTGAGAAAAATTCAGTGTATTATCTGTGTGAGCAATGCATCTTTTAGCTATCTAAATTTTATAATCAGGTGTTTTATTGTCTACATTTTAAAGCAAGGTTATGTGTTTGTATTGGTTATTGCATAGCTGCCAACTTTTAAAAGTGCTCATGGGGGTTTGACATGTGAGACAACTCCAAGTACCGTATTCTTCGTATTAAGCACCCAGGGCGCTTAGAAAATTCTAAAAGGGGACGCTTATTAAGTAGGACAATAAACTGGTTTCCAAAACGAAACTCTGGAAAAAAAATTCTTAGATCTTTCTTAAGTACACAATGTAATCAATGTAAAAATGCTTCAACTACCAAAATTTTTGACAAACAGACGTAAGAAAAAATGCTGATCAGTAAGTTGTTTGTACCAAAAATAAACGAAAAACATGAGAACACAACCGGAAATGTCGACACATATGCATGCACAATTGAAGAAAAACAAATCAATGACGGAAAACATACGAGATAAATACGGAAATTACAGTGTCTAGTTGGAATTTTGAGGGGGCGCTTAAGGATTTCAATCGAAATTAAGGGTGGGGGTGCTTATAGCGGCAGGGGCGCTTAATGCGAGGAATGCGGTATACAGTTGACATTATGCTAACTCTATGCTTCACTTTATGGCTGTATGTGGACTTAACTAGAAATGAAATCTGTGCTCATTTCCAAAATATTAGGAATCAAAACGTACAGTATTTACTGAAGTAAAAAGTATCAAAATTACATTGTTGAAAATTGGTAAAAAAATTTGTGATCAAAATTTAATGAAAAATTTTTACAGTGATGAAATCATAGTGTTATCAGCCTCAGGTACTGCTGCCAGAGTTCAAGTGGCCTTTGACCCTGCACCTGCTGTAAAGTCATCCACTCAACCACAGGCTCCAAATATGGACAGGTTACAGTTAGATAAAGACAGAGAGAAAAGATTGTTTGTTGATGTCAATCTAGCTAATCAGATGTCACAGAATAGACTAAGCTATGACCAGTAAGTAAATATAGCTACTGTTGTTGTATTCGATTAAGAAATAGATAATGGTAAGCAGGCTCTGTGCTAATTAGAACATGGTAAGACCTTATAATTGTCGATATTTTATACGGAGCGAAAGTGTGGTATAAAATGAGGACAAATATAAGGTCTTATCATGTTCTAATTAGCATAGAGCATAGAGTTTATGACATCCGGTATTCGTATTGTGATGTCACCAAGAGCTCTATGCTTATTAGAACCCTGCAGTGTTCTCAAAGCGTTTGAAAGACGCCATATTAGAATTGGTATTAAATTTCATGTTTTCGCATTTTACACGATGAACGCAAAAATTTATAACCATGAATATTACTCTTTTTATCTGAATATAAAAGAACATCATGACATTAACAAAAAATCTGCAGATATAAAACTCCAAGAATAAATCCAAGACTGAAAACTGAAAATTTAGTATGGCGAATATAAAGCACTGTACAGTAATAAAATGTCTCAGAACAAACTAAGCTTAGATTAGTTATTCCAGCCAATCAGATGTCTGAGAAAACACTTACATTTAGCTATGATCAGTTACTTAAGATAGGACGGGAATTTAAAACTGCGCATCATTTTTGCACATTTGACAAAAAATGGAATTCATTATGAGAATGTTAGCAGAAACATTTTTGATGTCTTATAAAAGTTAAATTTGATCAAATATGCCACTTTTATTGAGTAACCATTCAGAAAATTGAACCTTTTTAGCAAACTCCTGTTCTATTAAGGGGAGATAATTTAGAGAAATAATATGAAAAATCTGTTTTTTGCCGTTTATTTAAAGATAAGTTCTGTCACCCCCATTTTTTTTTCATGCAAAAAAAATGGGGGTGGCCTGTGAAATGGGAAAAAGCCGCCTCTTTAAGAGCCTCTGTAATATTTTCCTGCTCTTAAACTTGAAACAATAGAAACATTAACAGGATTTCNCCCCCCCCCCCCCCCCATTGAGACCCTCTTTCAAAAATTTTCTCCTCTGAAGTTACTGGGCCAATAGGAACAAAACTTTCCCATATTAGTCCATTGATGGTCCCCATAAAAAAGGTTTTTTTCAGGTTTGCACTTTATCCAAGATGGCTGCGAGTTGGGACAATTTTAAGTCATCTTCTCCTCTTAAATGACTTGGAGCAAAATTTTGTAATGATTGGTTCCTTTTTTATGCAAGATGGCTGCAAGTTAGGAAACATAGTCTAACATTTGAGCCCATGGAACCCTTTCAGAGATCTCTCAATAGTTTTAGGATCACCCTCTGCTCTAAAAGTGTTTCAGGTTCACACCTTGTCAGCACATGTCCTCCAATATAACTCATTGTGTTTAAATGAAATGTTACACAGTTGTAGTATACCACATGAAGATACTGTATATAGAAAGGAATGTAGTGACTGTTCTCAACTTGGAAGGAGAGATGGTAATTAAAAGGGGAGATGCCTTTTTGTGCACTTTCTCCTAAACAGCTCATTGGGCATTGATGAAATGTAACACAGTTGTAATATAATACCAGAGGATGTGCATGGTTGCTGTTCAAAATTTGAAAGGGAGATAAGTCTTTAACTTACATTTTTTTTTTAATGATAAAAAGGGTGGTGCCTTCTCAGTGCATGTCCTCCAAAGTGATCCATTGCATTTTGATGAAATGTAATACAGTTACAGCATACCACCTCAAGATGTGTGCGAAGGAATATGGCTGCTTTCCACCAGCATGGAACATAGTTAAACATTGGACTCTACAGGAAAACCCATTCAAAGATCTTCTCCTCTGAAGCTGCTCAGTCAATTGGAAACCAAATTTGAGAACAATAGTTCTTGGGTGTTACCCTGTAAAAAGGTGTTTTTCCAGTCTGTGCTGTATAAACAAGATGTCTGCAAGCAGGGAACATAGTTCTGATATTGGACACTATGGGAAAAGATTTTCTCCTCTGAAACTGCTCAGACGATTCAAATAAAACTTGGTCACAATAATCCTTGGGGTTTCCTGTACAAGGAAGGTGTTTATTAGGCTGTGGTATAGCCAAAATAGCAGAATCCAGAAAACAGAGTGTAACATTGGATCATACAGGAAAACACATTCAAGGGTCTTTTCCCCTTAATCCACTCTGTATATTGGAACCATAGATTAACTTTGGCATCTTTAACATAGACTGTCTCTGTTAGTCAAGGTCCAGGTGAGTGATACAGGCTCTAGAGAGCCTCTTGTTTCATGAAAATAGGCGGGAGGTCTGCCATGAAATGTTAATTGTTCTGCATAGTAAAGGGATATTTAGGAAGTTTCAGGACATTTTTATAGGACTTTTAGAAAACAGAGATGGGTATCCTTTTGTTGCTGTCCCACAGTTACCTCTAGTTTAACACTATCCCTATTCTTGACTGTCACTGAGAGATTTGTGAAAATGTCAGCAAATATAAAATTGAATGGAGTGGTCTAATTACAAAGGTTTTGATTCTGAAGGTAACATTAGAAGTTCAGCTATGTTTGTTAATACTTAACATGTGTTTCTGTTTTTATTTCAGACCTGAAGAGACATCACCTACATTTCAATGTTTGTTGTGTCACATACCATACATTACAAAATCAGCACCATTCCCTGTTAACTTGTCATCTTGTGCCATATGTAGGTAGGTAGTCATTATTTGTAAACTTTTAATAGGGCCTGTAAGTCTCGTACAATTTTGGAACTTCCGGGACCAAAATTTGTACCCGGAAGTTACATTTTAAACAAAGATAAATGACGTTTCAAACAGAAATCTGAACGTCACAATCCTCTGACGTCATATTTTGGCGGGAGACCTTTTCGAATTGTCTGTTTATCGGGGATTCTCGTCAGTCACATGACGAGACTTACAGACCCTATATCTGAATACAAAAAAAAAATACCTAAGCTGCATCAAAACAGTAAATGTCGTTATACTGTACACGTGTTTCAAGGAGTTACCTCTCATCAGTAGCATTAGAATCAAATAATATGGAAAGCCATAATCCAAAAGTAGTCCAAAAAGAAGTACTAATTTCCAAAAGTATTGAAAAAGGAAGCCAAATCCAGTACCAAGGACATCTACAGAGTGCCATACACGGAATGAAGTCTCACTATTTTTAATTGGTTAGAATTTTGATAAAAATGGTAAATTTCTATAACACACAAGGTAAAATTAACATGTCAGACAAGTCTGACTATTGGGCTTGTGAATACCCTTGGACAATTAAGCCTTAAATGTACATGCACTAAAATTACTACACTCTTTACTTGATATCCTTTCATTACTAAAAAACTTTTTTTTAGAAAGAAGAAAGTACCAGATGTTTTGTTCACTACAATAGATCCCCCCACAGAAATACAAACACATGGTAAAGGATCTCTTATTCAGGCCAGGTAAGTCACTGATATTTTTAGCCATCCAGAAGGGTCAGTCATTTGCAAATCCATCTGTCATAAATTTTTCATGCAAAGATCTCTTCAAAAACTGCTGGGCCAATTGGACCAAACTTGGTCATAATAGTCCTTAGGTGGTCCCCATTAATAATTGAATCCAGAAGGTCGACTCCACCATCCAAGATGGTATCCAGTAGTGAACTTCATTTTAAATTGGATCTTACTGGAATACACACCCAAAGATCTTTTTCTTTGAAACTACTTCTCCAATAAATACCAAATAAAGTCATAATAATTCTTGGGTGGTCCTCTACAAAAACAGTATAAAAACAAAATGGTCACCAGTCAGGATCATAGTAACATTGGATCCTGAGAGAAAAACTTCAAAAATCTTCTCTGAAACTTCCAGCCCAATTAACTATCAGTCCAATTAGAACCTTACCTAGTCAAAATGGTCATTATGTTGACCTCAAAGATGGTCGCAAGCAAGGCATATAATTTAGAATTGGACCACAAAGAAAACACATTCAAAAATTTTCTCTGAAACAGTTAATCCAGTTATAACAGTTAACAGTTAAACAATCAAGATGGTCCTAAGATGATCATCTTTTTTTTAAAAAGGTAGCCCACAGGTCTGCACTCTATCCAAGATGGCCACCAGCAGGAACAAAGTTTATCATATGGTATATATAACCCTATGGGAAACACTTTAGAAGATCTTCTTTTCTGAAGCTAAAGTACAATTTAAACCAAACCTAGATACAATTGTTCTTAAGTGGTAAAATGCAAAAAAGGTATATGAGAAGGATTCAAATCTCTTGATCATTTTGTAATCTGCATATGCAAAATGAGAGATTTAGACATATTTCTCACAAAGCCTTTTGTCCATGCCAGTCTTGTTCAGTTTAGTGGCGGAAATAAAGAATCATATTTTTGTGTTAAAAAATGTCAATACAATTATATCTTATAAATGCATGGAGGAAAAAATATATTAATAATTAGAGGAGAAAATTTTCTGCTGAGATGTAGTAGGAAGATTAAAATAACAAGTATATTAAAAGCACTAAATCAGTAGCAAAGCTGGCTGATAACCTAGTGGTATCAGGTTTGATCTCCTAGAGTTTACTTTTGTAAAATTTATAAGAGGAATATTGCTCCTTTGATAAACTCCACATAGAGAGAACGGGGCTATGTAGGGTTTTGTTTTGTAATTTGTGTTAAGTCATACATAGGTAATATTGTAATTCTTGAGGTTGGGGAGCCTGACAAGACTGTCTACTTGGATTTTGATAAATATGTTCAAATAGCTACTAAATGGAATAACTTAAAGGCTTATTCTTTAGTGAGGTTGAGTCCAAGACCTAAAGGTACTGGTTTTGATAAATGGAGGTAGTGTATGAGAATTGTAAAGAGAAACGTGTTCTCTAGTTCCACAATGTCCAAATGCACTATTTTTAGCCTTTTTATAATGAATAGAAACTATACAAAATGTAATACAAGTTTAAAAGTTTGAATATAATATCATTTTTGTTGTTTTTTTTTAAGTACAGTTCAGAACCATAGAAAGAAACCTATTTATAGATTTATTTTTCAGAGTATGTAAAGCAAAGTTGAAAGCAAAGGGGGAAGTCAGTGCAAAAGAAGTTAGTGATGTATGTACAAATGTATCTTAGAAAATCACTGGTATAGATTACAAAACAAGAGTATTAAAGTCAGATTACAGATTGATATAAGTTATGTTATACAGTAAACCCTTCTGAAAATGACATTCTTTATAACAGAATCCCTCTTTATGGTTTTCAATTCTTTCCAGCATGTTACAACTTCTACAATGAGCAAGTTTAAACTACCATTACCTCTTGAAGTCATAAAAATAAATATGATCATTTTGTGTTAAAAACATGAACATTTACGTGGAAATTTTCGTTGGGTGTTATTTTCTCAATTTTGTTGGACAAACATTTTGCGAGGGGGTTATTTTTGTGCTCAGAGCTTACTTATTATGTCAACCATGTCATTGCTTAAACATGTATGACTTCTTAACTAAACTATTCGCGTGGGCCAAATTTTCATGGATTTTTCTTGTAACTTTTCAAATATACATGTTTACAGTAAGTCAAATGGAAATGGTCAGCTATTTGTTCAGACATTCAAATGTATGCAAGAGCAAATAAATCTTTGACCTTGGCCTTCTTGAACTCTAATATTTGATAATGTTCCAGACTCTTTTAAAGTTGAATATTTGAGAATGTTCACATTATCTTCAGATATGTTTTTTATACGACCGCAAAAAATTTTGCGGTCGTATATTGGTATGGTGCTGTCGTCGTCGTCGTCGTCGTCGTTGTCGTCGTCGTCGTTGTCGTTGTCGTCGTCGTCGTCTGTAGACACTTTAGTTTTTGGTCAATAACTTTAGTTCCAGTAGATCAATCCTTATGAAATTTTAACATAATGTTCTTTGGTACAAAAGGAAGGCTTGGCTTAGTTTTGGTCATTGTGGCCCCACCCGTTTTTCAAAAAGGGGCCAAAAAGGGTTAAATTGGGTGTTTTCACATGTTTGTCTGTAGAATCTTTATTATTAATCGGATTTTGATGGGGTTTCTTTCAGTGTGCTCCTGAGGAAATTTCCAATCTGGAGTATGCCAACGGATTTCACGTAACATGTACCGCTCACGAGATAAATGGGGCCCAACAGGGGCAAATCTCCAAAAAAATAANTTTTTTATTTTAAGTCCGATTTTGATGCAGTTTTTTTTAATGGATTCCTTGTGAAAAATTAATATGGCGCTCAGCTATTAGATTTTTGATAACTTGTTTCCTTTCCCAGCTATGAGGGGCCGAACGGGGCCAAAATTGGGAATTTGCAGATTATGTAGAATTTATATTTTTCATCGGATTTCGATTGGATTTTTTTTTTTTGGATTCTTCTTGATCTAAGCTTTCGGCAGTATGTAAACAGATTTTGTTTAGCTCTTACCGTTTCCGAGCTTCAAGGGGTCAAAGGGGTCAAAATTGCAATTTTTCTAAATATGTCAAATCTTTATTTTTCATCGGATTTTGATTGGATTTTTTTTTCTATGGATTCCTCTTGATCTAAGCTTTCAGAGATATGGCAACAGATTTGGCGTGGCTCTTACCGTTTCCGAGCTACATGGGGTCAAAGCCTAGGGGCCGAAATTGCAATTTTTCTAAATATGTCATATCTTTATTTTTCATCAGATTTTGATGGAATTTTTTTCTTTGAATTTCTATGGATGTAAAGTTTTAGTTGATAGTACATATTTTGCATAGCTCTTACGTTTTTTTCATCAGTAAGTGATCAAAAAGGATGAATTTTTCCCTATTTTGTTTCTAGCTAATAACTGTGTCAAGCTTCTTTTTGTGTCCATCTAATTATTTTGTCAAGCTCTTTACTGTGTCCACATTCACTTTAAACTACTTTTGTTGAAATTTCAGTGGTTGACATGCTGCGGTCGTATCATGCTGCGCTCGGCGTAGCCCTTTATTTTTTGTTGTTATTGAAATACCATGTTCACATTATCTTAAGATATGTTTTTTTTGTTGTTATTGAAATACCAAAAAATTGTTTTTTTACAGAGTTTACCATTTTTAGAATATGAACTTCACAATCAGCTGATGAACAAATTAAAGGTAAGAAATAAAGTTAAGATGTTTTTAATTTTAAAATTTAAATTTAAAACCTGGCATCTTTCATTTGATTTCTTATATATTAAAGCATTATGAGCTTTATTTTTGTCTCGCCCGCGACAAAAGGCGTGCAAAGTATGACAACAGCGATGGCGATGGCATTAACTTTTACTAAATACAGGATATTTTGAAAACCCTCTGATGTAGGAACATCATATTTACTCCAGTGGTAGTACTAATCAAGTGCTACCTGACGGACATACCGTCATGTGACTTTGACCTTAATTCCATGGTCCAGTGACCAGGTTAAGTTTTTGTCCTGGAGGGACATGGTAATGGTCTGTGTCCGTGCGTCTGTGTGTCACGTTTTTTGTGGGCGCAACTCCTCAGAAACTGCTGGTCATTAGTACTAGATCATATTTCATCCCCATTTTGATTTGTCAAATTTTGTGAGAGTTATGGGACTTTGATTATTTCGACGTTGTTATACAATTGCAAATCTTGTGGACGCAACTCCTCAGAAACCGCTGGCCAGAATGCATTCAAATTTTACAGGATTGTTAGTCACCATTAGTACTAGATCATATCACTTCGCCATTTTGATTTCTCAAATTTTGTCAGAGTTATGGGACTTTGATTATTTCCACATTGTTATACAATGGCAAATATTGTGGAGGCAACTCCTCAGAAACTGCTAGTCCGAATTCATTCTAATTTAACAGGATTGTTAGTCACCTTATGTACAAGATCATATCGCATAGCCATTTTGATTTGTCAAATTTTACAGGAGTTATGGGACTTAATCGACTTGATGCATGCTACAGCTTAGGCGATACAAAATTAATTAATTGGTTGTCAGGCAATTTTTCATTTCAAATGATGAGGGAGGGAGGTGATATTTTTTATGTTTTTATTTGCCAAAAAATAGATGAGGCGGCTTTTTTCATTGTAAAAACCACCAAAAATGTAGTGAGGGAGGTGATTTTTTGTTTTTATTTTATTGGAATGGCAAAAAATAGGGTCAATGAGGAGCTTTTTTTTCAAGTCTCAAAGTAGATGAGGGAGGGCCTGTGAACCAATGAATTATTTTTTATGGCCTTAGGAACACTGTGGGCGCAATTCCTTGGAAACCACTGAATGGATTATGCTGAAATTTTGTTTGAACATTTGCCACCATATGTACTTGATCATATTATGCTGCCATTTTGATTGGACAAATTTTAAGGGAGTTATGGAACTTTATCGACTTAATGCATACTACAACATAGGAAGACTTTGTGGACACATCTCCTCAAAATCTAATGAAGGGATTTTGCTGAAATTTTGCTTGGCTGTTTGCAACCTAATGCAGTTGATCATATCCTGCCGCCATTTTGATTCGCAAAATTTTACCTGAGTTATAGGACTTATCGACTTTACTGCAGCATCGGGGGACATAGCTATGCGTAGCAATCTTGTTCTGCTTAAGTCCTTTCTCAATAACTAGAAGTGTTAGGTTGATAATATTTGGTATGTAGGTTGGTCTTGGAGAACACATGTCAGTCTGGCAGGTGACTTTAGTCCTTGACCTCAATTTCACTGTGTAGTGGCCACGCTAAATTTCTCTGCTTAAGTCCATTTCTCAATAACTAGAAGTGGTAGGTTGATAATATTTGGTATGTAGGTTGGTCTTTGGTAGTACATGTCAGTCTGGCAGGTGACTTTTGTCCTTGACCTCAAATTCACGGTCTAGTGGCCACGTTAAGTTTCTTTGCTTAAATCCCTTTCTCAATAACAAGAAGTGTTAGGTTGATAATATTTGGTATGTAGGTTGGTCTTGGAGAGTACATGTCAGTCTGGCAGGTGACTTTAGTCCTTGACCTCAATTTCACTGTGTAGTGGTCATGCTAAATTTCTCTGCTTAAGTCCATTTCTCAATAACTAGAAGTGGTAGGTTGATAATATTTGGTATTTAGGTTGGTCTTGGGTAGTACATGTCAGTCTGGCAGGTGACTTTTGTCCTTGACCTCAATTTCACGGTCTAGTGGCTATGTTAAGTTTCTCTGCTTAAGTCCATTTCTCAATAACTAGAAGTGGTAGGTTGATAATATCTGGTATGTAGGTTGGTCTTGGGTAGTACATGACAGGCTGGCAGGTGACTTTTGTCCTTGACCTCAATTTCACTGTGTAGTGGCCACGCTAAATTTCTCTGCTTAAGTCCATTTCTCAACAACTAGAAGTGGTAGGTTGATAATATTTGGTATGTAGGTTGGTCTTGGGTAGTCAATGTCAGTCTGGCAGGCGACTTTTGTCCTTGGCCTCAATTTCATGGTCTAGTGAGCATGTTCAGTTTTCTGATAAGTTCACTTAGATTTCATATCAATTTAGAGGCCATGCAGGGACGAAGCGAGACATCTATTAGGGTCCTCACTTGTTTTAAAAGTTTGGATTTTAGAGGAATTCATCATTTCAAGTCATAATTTTCAGAAATTGAGAACGTTTAAGTCTAATTCCCTATGTAAAAAGATGGAAATTTTTGTTGGATTTGTGCCTCTTTTTGACATAGAATTTTAATAAATTAACTTTTTGGATGCTAATTCTCCTACATCTTTCATGGGGTTTCAACAAAACTTCACAGGATTCTTGTGAACATATTGTTTGGCTGGATTGATCAGCCAATTTTTTGTGGGAGTTATGCCACTTTTTGACATAGAAATTTGCTAAATTAACTTTGTGGATGTTGATGACCATTTGTCATAGAATTTTGCATTTCAACCAAATTTAGTAATATTCAAATGCAATGGCACCATATAAAGATACAAATCATCTCCAGGAAGAAATATATTGGAGGGAGACATTCGTTTTTGTATCAAAAACACACTTCTAGTTTTAATTTTTACACATAGGTTCTATTGTTTTAAATCACCTTGATCAATTTTTTTTGTTAAAAATTCCCCCGATTTTTTCATGTTAACTGTTAAAAATATCTTGCTTATGTCTGGTATCAGTGTCAAATATTAATCAGCTTCCATGATTGCTCAAACCGCAAATGAAATTATTTAATAATCAAAATTATAAAATATTCATGACATGTACATACATTAAAGGTATGATATCAATTTTAGACACATGGACACGCATTAATGGGTTTTGAGAGCTTCCAAAAAAATAAGAACTACAGCTAATATTGTTTTATGTTCATGTCCATGATTTAGAGTTATGACAATAAATTCATGTCAACTGATTTTTATGCCCCCACCGTTAGGCGATGGGGGCATTAAGTTTTACCCTTGTCCGTCCATCCAAAAATTTTCGTCAAGGATTTCTTAGCTTGTGTATGCAGTAATGATTTGATATTTGGTCTGAAGCTTTAATATGATTAGTTGTACGGTGTCTCCCCTTTTCCATACCTGCCAACTTTTGAAAATCTCCATGGGGGTTTTTATGCGCGACCTTCCTTTTCAGTCATGTGAGAGTTCGTGGCGTTTTGCGCGAAGTTTTTTTGTCTAATACTTGATGCTCTTTTTTATCAAATACAAATATCTAGGTGTTATAGAAGATTTTACTTTTTATTGAGGGAGGCAAGCCATTCCTCTTTTATTGTGTTTTTGGGCATTTCTGTTGGTTCTTAAATATTTTTGGTCAAATAATCAGTTGTGAACTGTTTTTGGACCGTTTTGTGTTTTATGTTCTGTTAAATTTTAACTTAGTTTTAACTGTTAAAGGGAAACAAAAAGCAGTGCTTGCTGTTCATCATTATGTTGCTCTTATTTGAATTTAGAGTTGACTGTATTGGGGAAAAATAAAGATTGTAAGCTTGTTGATGAAAAAATTCTCTCTCTCCTTTATTATTTGTCTGATGTACATTTACTGCATTTCTCCTTTTATTCCATTCTTCTATAAATAAAGCAAGCATTACATTTTTTTGATATTTATTGCCTTTTCTGATTCAGTCAAAAGAGTGGTGTTCTGGGATTTTTAGTGACCTTTTGTGCATTACAGTACTTTTCTGACTAACTTTAGTTTCCCTTCTTTTCTTGTTTTGTTCCCTTTGTTCAACTGTAAGATCTTTAGCTATTATAACTCTACTTAGTTTATTTGAGGATGGAATATTTTTAATTTTGGAGGCATTATCTAATATTGTTTTTCTATGTTTCTTATTATTAAAAACAAGTTTCAAGGGCCTTGTTTTATCAGTTGTCTTGTTTGGATTTCCCAGTCTAAATAAAGTCTTAATATCTGGCTCTTGTACTTCAATAAATTCACATAATTCTTTAATTAATTTTATGTCAAAGTCTTTTCTTGAGACACTATCCTTATCCTTGCTTTCCGGGACATTAAATAATATCAAATTCATAGCCCTAATCTTCTATTTCCCTGATTTCTTTCCTCACATCGTTTTGTAATGTACTTTTCACTTCTTGTTTGATTTCATCTATTAATGTTGATTTCATACATTTGACCTCTTTCTTAATGTTTGTGCTCATTGTACATTTCATATCTTCAAAGTCATCTTCTAGCTTTGCTAAACGTTTATTTGTTGTTGTTTCAATTGATTGTAGTTGTGCAGATTTCCCTGTTAAGCTTGGGAAGTTAATTTTACACCCATTACATGTCCACATAAAGTTATTACAGGGTTGCAACTTTAATGTCTCTGCTAATTGTTTAGGTATCTTACTACAGTCCAAACAGTAGTCTAACTCACAAATACTACATGTTGTTGCCAATGAGTCCTTTGTCAGGGTAATTTCACATTTAGGGCATGTGTTACTTCCTGCTCTGAATCTCTTTTTATCTCTAACTATAGGAGTTGAACACATTATTTTTGCTGCCATTCTGTTTTTGTGACTGTCTGGTTTGGAAAGGTCATCCATGATTTATATCAATATATACATTTGTACATGTGTATTTAAAAACAGGATGTACCCTGTTTCTTATGTTATCCCTTTTAATTTTATTTGTATACAGAGATATGCTTGTCCAATTCTACTTGATACTTTCCTAAACTTTGGAGGTTATAAAGAATAGATAAGTGACAAACAGGATGTACCCTGTTTGTATCTCCTAGTACTTCACTAATCAATTTCCTAATGAAACATAGTCCCTTTTCTACACCACAGATTGTCTTGATCAAGTATCTGTATCCTAGGAAAACTTACTGGCTTCCCTGATTGTATTCTGTTTTATAGTCTTTTTTCTATACACAATATCCCTTTTCTATACAAAGGTTTGTCCACCCATACTCACATTTGAACAGGCCAACTTGTTTATATATCAAACTGTTTTATAGTCCCTATTCTTTTTATATATTAAACTGTTTTATAATCCCTTTTCTATATTAGTTCGAGTTTAAACAGGCTAACCTGTTTATATATTAAACTATTTTAATGTTCCTTTTCAAGTATCTGTATCCTAGGAAAACTTACTGGCTTCCCTGATTGTATTCTGTTTTATAGTCTTTTTTCTACACACAATATCCCTTTTCTATACAAAGATTTGTCCACACATACTCACATTTGAACAGGCTAACTTGTTTATATATCAAACTGTTTTATAGTCCATATTCTAAACAAGAGATTGTCTATACAGGCTCTCATGTAAACAGGCTTACCTGTTTATATATTAAACTGTTTTATAATCCCTTTTCTATATTAGTTCGAGTTTAAACAGACTAACCTGTTTATATATTAAACTATTTTAATGTTCCTTTTCAATACAATAGGTTGTCAATATTAAAGTTCACTTTTAAACAGGCTTGCTTGTTTATATATTATACTGTTCACTTTTAAACAGGCTCATCTGTTTTTTTATATTAAACTGTTTGCATAGTCCCTTTTCTATATAAATTCACATTTAAACAGGCTTACCTGTTTATATATTAAATTGTGGTATAGTCCCTTTTCTATGTAACTGGTTGTTAATATATAAGTTGGCTTTTAAACAGGCTTACCTGTTTATATTTTTAACTGTTTTATAGTCCCTTTTCTATATAACAGGTTGTTAATATATAAGTTCGCGTGTAAACATGCTTACCTGTTTATATATTAAACGATTTTATAGTCCCTTTTCTAAAATAAGTTCGCATTTAAACAGGCTTACCTGTTTATATATTAAACTCTTTTATAGTCCCTTTTCTTTACAACAGTTTGTCAATATATACATTTGTGAGTTCACAATTAAACAGCCTGAACTGTTTATAAATATTGTTTATTATGATGATTTTTTTTTCCTATCTGTAAATGTTTGCAGACATATTTACAATTTAAACAAATCTCCCACTTTATGTAAATATTCCTATATATATATATATATACACATTATTTAAAACACTGTACACACTGTTATCCCTCCTTTGAATTTTTATATATTAAACGATTTTATAGTCCCTTTTCTAAAATAAGTTCGCATTTAAACAGGCTTACCTGTTTATATATTAAACTCTTTTATAGTCCCTTTTCTATATAACAGGTTGTCAGTGTATAAGTTCGCATTTAAACAGGCTTACCTGTTTATATATTAAACTATTTTATAGTCCCCTTCCTATATAACAGGTTATCAATGAATAAGTTCGCATTTACCTGTTTATATATTAAACTGTTTTATAGTCCATTTCCTATTTAACAGGTTGTCAATATATAAGATCGCATTTAAACAGGCTTACCTGTTTATATATTAAACTGTTTTATAGTCCCTTTTTTATATAACTTCACATTTAAACAGGCTTACCTATTTATATATTACTTTGCTTTATAATCCCTTGTCTATACAACAGGTAGTCAATATATACATGTAGTTCACATTTAAACAGCCTTACCGACTTTGACATTTTCCCGGATTGAATCACTCACAGTGTGACGGGTGCTGTTAACAGAGCAGGACATGCTTACCCTTCCGGAGCACCTGATGTCACTCTCAGTTTCACTGGAGTTCACACTGTGAGTGCCTTTGTTCTGAATGTTGTGGTTTCTGGTTCTGTGCTTTGTGTCTGTCTGGCGTCATTGTTTTTGTGTCTAACGTCATTGTTTTTGTGTTCTCGTTTTTGCCCTGTCTTTGGACTTCGATTTTTGTGAATATCACCCCTTTGTTCCTTCGGTATTCTACTGCCGTTGTTCCTTAACTGTTTAGATAATTTTACTGTATTGTAGTCCAATTTCTACATCATTTTTGCTCAAATTTAAAACAGGCTTACCTGTTTATATATTTAACTGTTTATGTCCCTCTTCTGTATTTAAACAGGCTTACCTGTTTTTATATTAAACTGTTTTATAGTCCCTTTTCTTTACAACAGTTTGTCAATATATACATTTGTGAGTTCACAATTAAACAGCCTGAACTGTTTATAAATATTGTTTATTATGATGATTTTTTTTCCTATCTGTAAATGTTTGCAGACATATTTACAATTTAAACAAATCTCCCACTTTATGTAAATATTCCTATATATATATATACACATTATTTAAAACACTGTACACACTGTTATCCCTCCTTTGAATTTTTATCCAAGCTGACTTACAAGTATTGTCCAATATTAATATGTTGATATTTAACTGTGCAGTTTTACTTTAATTAAGTCACTTCGAAATCTGCTATATTCTCCCCATATTTACGTATTGTATAGCCTTCGCTTTTTTTATTTATTATTTCAAACTTAGTGTTTTATTCACAACTACAAATGTATAAGGAAATGAGTTTTTACTCTTGCACTGTATTTGCAAACTTCAATATCCTATAAAGCCACAGCTTAGATAACTGTCTGATTGGATGCACACCATCGTGATATAGATTAAAGTTTTTTCTGTACCTTGTTTTTTTATAAATTGTCCTTTTTGTCTGGCTAATATGTCTTTAGCAAGCTTTGGGGTTACAATACCGTTTAGGTAGAACAATTGTGTATTATAATACTCCACTACTCCATTTAAAGCCAAGTCACTAACTGATGTTTACTAAACACTCTGTCTCTATTTCTACTATTTGAATTTTTCAGTACAATATTTCTGGCTGGACTTACATTATTATTTGTATCAACAGCTTTCTCCTGTTTATATTTATTTCTGTACCTAGTGACCTGATTTGTCCTTAAAACTAATCTATTTTTACTAATACTGTTACAATTTTCTTTATCCTGGTTATTTATCTTGATGTCCAGTTTATTATATTTGGTAATTGAATAATATGGACATTCTAGGTAATAAACTTTTGCGTCTCGATTTGACCTGAGCAATATTTCTTTTGCTTTTTGGGCCTCAGTTAAACATATCTCAACATTTTGGTAAGGGGGCTTTCTTAAGTACAAATACTTCCCTTTTTTCACAGTCAACTCGCAGTTACCAAACCACAATAAAACTACTGGCTTGTTGTCGTGCCTTATTTTCTCTGCCACAATGTTTATGAAATCTATATCACTACTGTTTGTCCCTTTTTTGTTGATAATTTCAAATCTTCCAATACTGGGTGCTACTCGCCGGATACAATCTCCTTTACTGTCCGTAACTAAATATGTTTTCCGCCGGAAAAATTCAAAGTTACACTTTTTGGCTACTTTTTTATAATTTCTAGTAAGTCTTGGAATAGACATTGTGATCGTCTCTATTATCCATTTTACCCAATGTTTTACTAAATAATGTGTTGAATAATGTTATAAACATATCTATATATATCTTGAAATTCAGAGAATTTTCAAAATGTCAACATGGCCAACACATTTCGTACACCGTGAAACATATCAGATTCTATAATGATTCTATAATGTTAAATTTCAACGTTAAACGACACGAATTAAACGCATATTAGTTGAGCAAAATAACTCACAAACAGTTTACAATTGTTATTTCAACTTAAAACGCACTATGACATGACAGATTATGACAGATTGTTGAAAAATCTTTCCTCAAATCAAATTTGCCTCCATTCTACCAACCGGAACCGGAAGGCTGTGTTGTAGTCATTGACTTTTTTCACAAAAAAATTTCAATGCCATATGGTTATGGGTTATTTCCCTTTAAATTCTGCTTTCAAATCTTCTTTGGTTTACTTTTCTCTCTTGAGTTTTAGAGAAATTCCCTGCAATCACTTTATTAGAAATAATTATTTGCTACATAATCATGAGCAAAAAGGTGTTTTTGTACAGATTTTTACATTTTTTTTTGCAAATATACTTTCATAAACTATACTTATTTCACAATTTGATAATAATTGTATATAATTTTATATTGTCTTCTTTAGTTCTGTTTGCTTGCCCATAAATGCAAGTATCTCTCTCAGTTAATATTGAAGTGGCATCTAAGCTTCAATGCATATATAACTTTGTAGCTGGCTGCATGGCTATGCAATGGAGATCTTCTTGCCGTCAGTGGTCTGTCCATTGTAAACTTTTCATTCAAACATCTCCTTCTCTGAAACCCCTGGTCCAATTGGAACCAAACTTGGGCACAATGGTCCTTAGGTGGTCCCATTAAAAAATGTTTGGCAAGTCTGTATCATATCCAAGATGGCCGCCAGCAGGGAACACAATTTAACATTGGACCCTATGGGAAAGCATTCAAAGATCTTCTCTGAAACTACTGCGCCAATTAGAACCAAACTTGGTCACAATAGTCCATCGGTGGTCCCCTTTGAAAATTTTGTCCGGCAAGTCTGCACGTCATCCAAGATGGCTGCCAGCGGGAACTTGGTCCAAAATTGGACAATATTGCAAAAAATCTTCTCCTCTGAAAATACTGGACTAATTGGAACCAAACTTAGTCACAATGGTCCATAGGTGGCCCCTTTTAAAAAATGTGTTCAGAAAGTCCACATCATATATTCTAGATGGCCGCCAGGAGGGAACATGTTTTTAACATTGGACCCTTTAGGGGAACATATTCAAAGATCTTCTCCCCTGAAAGTACATGGCCGATTGGAATCATACTTAGTCGAAATGGTCCTTACTTGGTCCCCTTCATAAAATGTGTCTGGATGTCCGCATAGCATCCAAGATGGCAGTCATCGGGAACATTGTTTAACCTTGGACCCCATGGGAAATCATTTAAAGATCTCCTCTGAAAATACTATGCCAATTGGAACCAAAGTGAGGCACAATGATCCTTACATGGTCTTCTTCAAGAAAGGTGACAGTTGGTCTACGCCTCATCAAAAATAGCTGCCAGTGGGGAATATAGTTTAATTTTGGATCATATAACATCAGCAAACTTCAAAATGAACCCTTAAACACTAATAAACAAATTTGAAAATGAGAACCTTAAACGTTGTGATTATTTTGACTTATTGTGTCAGCTATGACCTAGGTGAGCGATACAGGCTCTTGAGAGCCTCTTGTTATTTGTGCTTTTCGAATATTCAACAGTCATCGTTTGTCAATGCAAAAGAAAAAAAATGAACACTTAAAACAAAGTATGCCTGCACTGAATTTCTTAAGAGACGCTGTATACGTATAAGATAGCGGCAAAAAGTAAAATCGGGCACTGAGCCTATTTCCTCGGCAATAACCTAATGCCAAGGGAGTAATTTAATTTACTGAAACGATTCAGGCATTAGTCTTAAAGACAAGGAAGTAGACCTAAAGCTAAAGTACTATTGGTATTGTATTTGGATTTGATACATGGATACAGACATTTTACTCGTTTCATAGAAATCTTTTACAATGCTGCTTAAGGGGAAAGTTTATCATCCTTCGTCATGGTTTTATCAGCCTGCAGAGCCTTTCCGCAAAAGCCGTATCTGGTTGAACCGGATATATCAGAGGTTGACCTGGATATATCAAGGGATACTCCCAAGGTTTCAAAGGCAATAACTTTTTTTCAAGGTTTCAAACGATATCAAATTTGTAAAAATAAACATCTATTGCATTTGCTCTTTCCAATTAGGTATTAAGAACAGAATCATTATTACACAAATAGATAAACTAGATGTCAGAAAAATTGTAGAAACTAGGTCGTTGATATATCCTGCAGAGCTTTGACGTTTTCACATTATGATGTCATAAAAGCTCCAAGGAACGATAGAATGTCGTAACAACCAAAGGTTGCTGCAAAATTTAAAATCGACATTATTTCGGTCAAAATATTCACCCAGTTACAAAACCTTTGCCAATAAAATGATAAAAGCTACAAAACATGTTTTTAACCTGAAAATTGCTGAAAAGGCGAGAATGGCATGTATGTCGAATTTCCCGCGCAACTTTGGGAAAATTTGAAAACTTTTTGGTAGTTACTTGTAATAAATATTAAAGTGGAACATCCATATATATGTCTTTTGTGAATAACAAATTAGAAATTATCTAATCAATCTTGGTATATGTGCCATATTGTCATAAACAATAACATAAATCTTATGATCTTAATTCCTGAGGTTATAAAGTAAACACATGTTTATGACTGACATTGGGAGTTCAATATATATGTTTCATATATATGCATACCTTCATGTTTTATGTATGTTTGTACTTATATATACATGTATATATTTATAAATCTTATGATCTTAATTCCAGAGGTTAAAAAGTAAACACATGTTTATGACTGACATTGGGAGTTCAATATATGTGTTCATATATATGCATTCCGTCATGTTTTATGTATGTTTGTACTTATATATACATGTATATATTTATATGTGTGTTTGTGTACAAGTGTATATATATCAATATACCGGTATGCATGCTTGTATATAAACTGTATTATGTTTTATTATTCCTTTCTTGTTATATTATGGTTGTGGTGTTTCATGTTTTACATATTTTTGTAGTGACATAATGATCGAGTTCATTGTTCTGTCATATTAAATTTATTTCTAACATACCATCCATATCTTTAACTAGAAAATACGAGGGAACTTTATAAACATAAGTGGATGATATAAATCGGATAATGGTTTTTATGAAATAAAAACGATACGCTAGGCTATGGAATAGCCTCTGAAAGAAAATTGCATGTTTGATTGACAAGGGTGTGGTGGCTCATGATGTATTTGTATACTCAAATCAATACTTGAAGTAAACCTCTCTCGGTACTTCTTTGTAATTTATTCTATTGGTCTGCACATGTGATAAAACAGTCACTGATTCGATCAAACCTCTAATTTTTTGCCAACAGCAACTCAAAGTAGTTTCGTGCTTTTGTTTTTTTATTTTTTTTTGTTTTGTTTTTTGTTTTGTTTTTTTTATGCATTCTCCTAGGGTAGCTCTTTATTCTTCCGCAAAATAAACGCAATTCTATCTCTTTCCACCTTTCGTTCTCCATTGCCTAAGTACCCGGACCTAAGTATCTCCACAAACTACAATCACGCTTTGTTTAACACAATTGAAAAGTCTTTAATAGAATTTGTATATTATTGATTATTGCACAATACCTCATCTTTATTTATTAACTTTTGGTTTTAAATTTATACATTACTGTTCTTATACTTTTTATCATATCTATATTTATAAATCTGGCTAAGCGATATTGCAATACCAATCCCATCATCCTCTACCTGTAAACCTGTTCCCAGTACCACCTATAGGAAATGTTTATAATACTTTTCAACTTCCACAAGGAAACAGAAAAATTAAAACCACGCCCCGTTTTATCAGGACGAAACTGGACGCCATTTTGATTTTCGAGAATCTGAAATTCCTATTTGTCAATAGTCTACTGCGCATGCGTTCTCCTCACTGCGCAAGCGTACTCCTCAATTCCCCCCCAAGAACTATCTATATAGCTAGGCTATTCCATAGCCTAGCTAATATTTTTTCTTAATTCTTACTAGTAATGTGTATGTCTTTGTTTTGATATTAAGTAATGTTTCAATATATACATTGAAAAATGCCAATTTCTAATCCACTTACATGACTAGTCATATACTTATTAAATGATAATAAATCAAATTATTTACACCCTATAGAAACTCTGACAATAATGAGTTAGAAATAATCTTAAGCTGTTGGTACAAATAAGTATTGCTAAATTTTGATAATTCTCAAAGTATTTTATGCTAATCCAAATAAATCCATCCATATAAAACACTTGAGATGATGGTTCTATATGAACATCAGTGGTTATCTATTTTCTATATGTTATACTTTTTTCCTTTTCATGTTTTTTATTTTTGTTGCTTTGAGATTTGCTGTCTTGGGAGCCCTGACAACATCAAACTGAAATTAAAATCTTTTGAGGTACTTAAGAATAGTAATTGGGGGATTAATACAAACTTTTTGATGTACCATCTTGATTATGGTTAATTATTCTAACCTTTCTTATAAAGTCTATCCCCCAGATCTACTGTTAAATAGCCAGATATTTAGTAATATATCATTTGCATACCTTGTGGCATTACTAATTCTTATTCTTTGTAATGATATTCATCTGAATCCAGGACCTGATGCATCAAGTTATAAGTCTAGTAATATTTCAATGTAAACTCTGTACGCCATAAAACTGATCTAATATCTGCTTGGGGGACATGATATCATTTGTCTTACTGAATCAAAACTTGATAACTCTGTAAATAGCAATGACATATGCATTGATGATTATCATAACCCAGATTTATTTAGAAAAGATAGGATGCAGGATAGGGGAGGTGGTATCATTTTGTATATTAGAAATAATTTATTGGCAAAAAGAAGGTCTGATCTAGAAATCCCTGAGATCGAATCACTTTGCGTAGAGATCGATACTTTAAACCATAAGTTTTTACTAGCATGTTTCTATCGACAACCACAAGCTCGAGTATCAGCTTGGGATTGCTTTGATAATTTCTTTGATAATTGTATCGATTGAGGTATTGATAATATATTTATTCTCGGTGATATTAATGTAGATCTTCTTACTATCAATAATCAACATAGATTTCATAGATTATGCCTAAGAACTGGTATTCAGAACATGATAACTGAACCCACCAGAATCACCCCTACATCTTCAACTCTTATAGATCCTATTTTGACTAACAATCCAGGATTAATTAAGGATAGTTACACTTTAGCAAATTTTTGTAGTGACCATTGTCCTTCAGTTATTGAGCTTAACTTTGTTATCCCACGTGAAAAGTCTTTTATCAAAGAAATTTGGGATTTTGATAGTGTAAATTATGATAATATAAACCAACACCTGCAAGGTTTTAACTGGGATAATAAAATAAATCACCTAAATGATTTAAATCTCATCAATGATGAGATAAACAAAGAAATTATTAATGCTATGAATTTATTTGTACCTAAGAAGAAATTTCGAGTAAGACCCAAGGATAAACCTTGGATTAATAATGATATTAAACGCAAAATGCGTAGGAGAAATCGTATACATAAAAGAGCTGTTGGGCGTAACCTTGCAGGTGATTGGGAGAGTTTTAGAAACATTAGAAATGAAGTCATTCAAATGGTCAGGGAAGCCTAAAAGAATTATATTATTAACTTACAAAATTCTTTAGTTGATAAATCAATCCCACCAGGAAAGTGGTGGAGAATAGCTAAAGGTATTACTAAATTTAAAAATAAAGCTAACAATAAGGGTCCAATTAATGTTCATGGTGAAATTTTTTACCACCCTGCTGAGAAAGCAGCTGCCATAAGTGATTATTTTGCCTCTGTTTCATCTCTGGATAACGAACCGGAACTACCTAATATCCCTCCACTCTCACCTTGTGAGCTCTCAGACATAATAATAAGTGAACAAGAAGTTATCGATCAGTTTCAAATTCTAAACATAAACAAACCTGCTGGGCCGGACAATTTACCACCAAAATTTTTGAAAGCTGTCTTCCCGTCGCTTGTGAAGCCCATTACTATATTGTTCAATAAAAGTTTACAATGCGGAGTTTTCCATAGCGACTGGAAGTTAGCCAATGTTACTGCTGTTTATAAAGGAAAGGGTGAGAGTGAGAATGTTTCAAATTATAGACCAATATCTGAAACTAGTTGCTTTGGTAAAATGTTGGAAAAATAATTTTTAGACATCTTCATAATTACCTTCTCCAAAACCAGATTCTGACTGACAACCAATCTGGTTTTCGTCACAAAGACTCAACAGTCAACCAATTAGTAGTTATATATGACGTCATTATGAAACATTTAGATGTAGGCAAAGATGTACGGTTCATTTTTTGTGATGTCTCCAAGGCCTTTGACAGAGTATGGCATAGAGGATTATTATATAAGCTGCAAAAATACGGAATAAATGGTAATTTATTAAATTGGTTCAGAGGTTATCTCTCTGATCGGAGACAACGTGTCTGCATGGATGGAAGTTCTTCTCCCTGGAAAACTATCAATGCTGGAGTTCCACAGGGATCTATACTTGGTCCATATTTGTTTATTTTGTTCGTCAATGACATAGTAGATGTTGTCTCTAATAATATTAAACTTTTTGCTGATGATACATCGCTCTACTGTGTTGTTGACGACCATAACTCAGCCGCTGAGTCTTTGAATGACGACTTGAATGAATTACATACCTGGTCCTCAAATTGGGGTGTTAAATTTAATTCTACTAAGACTAAATCCATGTTATTTACTAGAAAACAAAATGTTGAATGTCCAACATTATATATGGACAATACTCCACTTGAAGAGACTAACACCCATAAACATTTAGGACTTACCTTCAATTCTAAAGGTCTTTGGAGAGATCACATTGATGAAATCTACACCAAAGCCTGTTCACGTCTCAATATATTGAGAATGTTGAAATATAATATTGACAGAACGTCTCTAGAAAAATTATATATAGGTTTTACTAGACCAATTTTAGAATATGGTAATATTGTTTGGGATAACCGTACCCAGCAGGAATCAAATCTAATTGAGTCAGTTCAATATGAAGCTGCTCGCCTTATAACCGGAATGTGAAGGGGAACCTCAAGATCAAAATTGTATAAAGAATTAGGCTGGGACTCATTGAAAGTAAGACGCAAAAATCAAAAGTTGATTCTTGTTTATAAGGCCCTTCATGGTGATCTCCCTTCTTATTTTTCTGATCACTTTTTAACTCAAGTTAATAATAACGATGATTTTCCGCTTAGAAACCCCCGTTATTTTAAAATACCATACGCGCGCACACAGTCGTATAAAAAAAGTTTTTTTCCAAGTGCCTTAGATGCATGGAATCGGTTAGATGTAGATACTCAAAATCTTACATCAATTTCTTTATTCAAAAATAAACTTAATCAAGATCTGGATAAAGCGCCGAAGCATTTTGCCATTGGACCTCGAAGACTTAATATTATTTACTGCCAGCTTCGAAATGAAGTTAGCAATCTAAAACATCATTAATTTCTTTCACACTTGTCTGAGAGCTCTCTATGTGAGTGTGGTATGGGTATTGAGGATAATTTTCATTACTTCTGGGTCTGTCCTAAATATATTCAACAGCGTGTTCAACTCTCTTTGCAACTCAGAAAATTTGGGAATATATTGGATTTAAATACTCTTCTGGGAAATAACAGTGATTTATCATCTGATTAAAATACAGAAATTACCATGGCAGTCATATCTTATATTGATACTACTAAAAGGTTTAATTAACACAGTGATGCTGCATGCATACATACATTTATGCATATGAATGATTTAGTTACATTTTTATTAAGCAAAGTGTTTGATGTCATGATCCCAAACAGCAAGTTTCAAATGTCTTTTATTTNTTCCCCTGTGAAATGTGACCTGGTATTTCACATCCCTTATTTTACGGTAATGTTTTACATAAGAGTAAAAAATACTGCAACTCGCCTAACAAACTTATAAAACCTTTAAATCGTCTAATTCATAAAGGTTATAATAACGGTATTGTCGTCAAGTCATTACGTATGGCCTTCTTTGGTATTACATTGATTTTTTTCCCCTGCTTATTCTCTATTTTTATTTATCTTTCATCCCATTTTGGATTTACTCTGCCTGATTTATATAGAAAATAAAATATTCATTAAAATTATATTTAAAAAATAGTTCAATAGTATTAAATCATTGATGGGCTACAAACCATTTTTATTTCTCCATTAAATATCCAAAATATTTAAGATATATAGAGATACATAAATTCTAAGAAATTATGTTTAATCTTATACTCTAATAATTTATATTTGTTTGCTATTATTAGACATTCAAATACATGTATCTTAAAAAATATTTTTGTGTCAAATGTATCTCCTATCTAATTATATATATATATATGTATATATTGTTGTATGTTCCATCTTGTAGGGAGAGGATATATATAGGCTATGCCTGTTATCCGATCCCATTGAATACATTTATATTCAATAAAATATTTGAAATTGAAAATTGATTTTTTGATAGGGTCACGGGTTATGTATTCTGGTATATGCATGAAATCATTATGCTTAACTCCTCACCGGAAGGGATCTTGGTGGAAGCTGTATACTGAGAGTACATAATTTTATTTGTCAGTTGGTAATGGGTCTGGAGCTGGCATGTCAGTTAACTTTTGTGATTTCATGTTTATACATGTACGTATATTTAGTTCTTTCAGTTTCATTTTCACAACTGACCCAGTCCTGTTGCTAATTGAATTTTACTGTTGATACGATTGTTTTTTGATTTATCACATTGGCTAAAGGGGCCAGGAAGGTTTGGGCCCAATAAAACTAGTTTAACCCCACCGCAGCAGGTTTGCACCTAAGTCAGGAAATTTTTTAAGCCTTTGTGTGTCTTATCTGTTTTCTACTTAGTTTACTTTCAATATCATTACATAAATTATGTCAATAGGAGTCTACCCATGAACTTGTTTACTCTTTATTTTGGGGCCGACTCCAACCTGTCATTCACTGAAGATCTTATGGTGGCTTTGAGTTGTTATTACTCCCCTTTGGGTCATTGTCTCTTTGAGACATTCCCTGTTTCCCTTCTTTTTTCTATAAAGCAAGAACAAACATGGTTGACTATGGTTATCCATGCTTCTGACCATGGTATACCATGGTTAACCATGGTTATAATATCGACCATGATCTCACCATCAACAACCATGGTTTCCAAAGCAATGACCATGGTTGAATCTGACTTATCCATGGTCTCTGACAAGAGCTGTCGCTGAATGGCAGCCAAATATACCCCCCGCTCATTGAACCCTGTATCCATATGGTAAGTGCAAATTTAAGTTGGTGTGGACACAATACAGGTGTGGACACAGTACAAGTGTGGATACAATACAAGTATGGACACAATGATATTATCTTCAAGAAAGAACTTTTCACAAGGATTCAAATGAAAATACTCTGTCTAAATCAGACAAATATGAAATTCGCCTTTTTTAGCCTATTTGACATTTTACACAAAAAATCATAAGCATTAGAGAAATTTCATTACAACACTTTGAAAACAACTTTTCAAGAGAATTACAATGAAAAAAAATGTGTCTCTCCAACAGTTTGACCTTACAATATCTATACTTAACATTTTTTCTTGTCCTTACGAGGTAACCCATTCTTAGGGAATCAAAGAAAAGTCAAAGTCCAATTATCTCCCCTTCCTGGTTTCAGACAATAATTATATTCCTTCATGGACATCTCCATATAGTGTCCTTCCTTTGTGTAAAGTTTCATCAAAATCCTTCAAGTGGTTTAAGAGGAGTTGCATTTACAAGGTAACCCATACATAGGGATCAACAAAAATCAAAGTCAAATTATCTCCCCTTCCTGGTTTCGGATAATAATAATATTCCTTCATACACATATCCATATAGTGTCCTTCCTTTGTGTAAAGTTTAATCAAAATCCTTCAAGTGGTTTAAGAGGATTTGCGCTTACGAGGTAACCCATACATAGGGAATCGACGAAAAGTCAAAGTTGAATTATCTCCCCTGCCTGGTTTCGGACAATAATTATATTCCTTCATGCACATCCCCATATAGACTGTCCTTCCTTTGTGTAAAGTTTCATCAAAATCCTTCAAGTGGTTTAAGAGGAGTTGCGCTTACGAGGTAACCCATAAATAGGGAATCAACGAAAAGTCAAAGTCAAATTATCTCCCCTTCCTGGTTTCGGACAATAATTATATTCCTTCATGCACATCTCCATATAGTGTCCTTCCTTTGTGTAAATTTTCATCAAAATCCTTCAAGTGGTTTAAGAGGAGTTGGGCATCCAACAATATGGCATAACTGTACAAAGCTTTTGACAAAATTTCAAGTTTGTATCATTTACCATTGCAGAGATAAGCTTTAGATTAGTTGTGACGGACAGAATGATGAAAAATTGACTAAGCAGTAAACAGGAAGTAGCATCCCAACAAGTCTGAAAATGCATCCCACAATATGGCATGACCACACCAAGTTCCTTACAAAATTTCAAGTTTGTATCATTAACCACAGGGATTTACGGGACGCGTAAAACACGCTGTCGTATGAGATTTTAAAGTCTATGAAAACTGCAAGTCCTGGTTCTGGTTTTTGCTATGTTAACTTCCGGCGTGAGAATTGCAAGTTTCGGAAATGTGCGGGAATACCCCGTTTTATTCAAACTGCCATGTGACAACTCACATTATTTTGCAAAAAAACATTAAATTTTCTTAATTACAAGAAACACTGTTGGTCTTAATTTTCTTTCAGATTTAATTATGTATTAAAGTGGATGTACTTTAGTGAAAATGAAAGTACATCACATTTGTCAGTTGTGATTTCATCTCGAAGTAATTTTGTGATAGCTTATAGAACTTTTGTATTTCTATAGAAATATGTGAAATATGGCTCAAACTTCTGGCTGTGATAAAAGTTGCAATGAAAAATAATGGCCCTGAATGGTTTTAATAGATCTGGGTTAGTTTACTTGAGACTAGCAAATTTCATAACTATGATAAAATTCTGTTGAAGAATTCTGACCAATAAGGCTTGTTCGCGAATCCAATCAGTGACGTCATAAAATTGGTTGGAAAAATTGTATTTCAGGAATAAATTGCATTGTATAGCAATGGGACAGAATTTTATTTTTTAAATAACTTTTTACATACTAGTCCGATTTTGGATCTGTAAATTGCATAATAAACCTCGAGATTTTCATATTTTTTCTACCGATTTACTTTTTCGAAATTTCCTATGAATAATTTGAAATGCGTATTTCAAATATATAGAAATTGTCAAAAATTTGAATACTTTATAAATATGTCAATTAGATCAAATAAAAATAATCAAATATAAAAATTTTTTATATCCTGTTAAACTGTAAAATATCTTCAATTCAGATCAAAAGAAATTATCAACTTACCTTTAAAAACAAAACCATACAAGTTAATTGAAAATGACATTTTTATGACTCTAATTAATGATTACGATTTCTTGCCAACCAAAAGGCTATCGAGGTTGTGACGTCACGGCGAATATTATTATAATATAATGTTATTTGTTAGTTGGTTGGGTCATAAAATGACCTTAGGCTTGCAGATTTCATGGCTGTGGAAATAGTTACAATTAATATTTATGATCAATTATGGCTAAATATGGTCAAGTTGGGTAATAAAATGTCATTCTTACCTCTGGCTTGCAGATTTCATGGCTGTGGAAATAGTTGCGATTAATAATTATGATCAATTATGGCTATCTATGGTCAGGTTGGGTCATAAAATGCCATTCTGACCTTATACTTGCAGATTTTATGGCTGTGGAAATAGTTGCGATTAATAATATTGATAAATTATGGCTATCTATGGTCAAGTTGGGTCATAAAATGCCATTCTGACCTTATGCTTGCAGATTTCAAGGCTGTGGAAATAGTTGCTATTAATAATTATGATCAAATATGGCTATCTATGGTAAGGTTGGGTCATAAAATGCCATTCTAATCTCATGCTTGCAGATATTATGGCTGTGGAAATAGTTGCGATTAATAATTATGATCAATTATGGCTATCTATGGTCAGGTTGGTTGATATTATGTAATTCTGACCTCAGGCTTGCAGATTTCATGGCTGTGGAAAAAGTTGTGATTTTAATAATTATCAATAATGGCTACCTATGGTCAAGTTGGGTCACAAAATGTGACTATTTAAGTTCTGTGTAGGTTAGTTTGTAATAATGTCCTTGGCTTTTTCTCAAAATATTACTAACTACAAAATACTGCAACATAGAGTCACAGGATGTCAAGAAAATGGAAACATATAAAAATGTATAATTCATAATTTATTCAATAAGGGACCGACCATTTAACCTGAAAGGGGGGGGGGTTATGGTTTTTTTTCTGGACAGAAATTTTTTTTCGCACAAAGTGCGAAAAAATTTTTTTTTTTTTTCACGTCTATCAATAAATTTTTTTTTTTCAAAATTAACATTATTTTTTTTGGCAGAAAGCCTCCTTCAGAAATTTTTTTTTTCATTATTTTGGCAGCCAAAATATTTTTTTCACATAAAATCAGCTCAAAAATATTTTTTTAGAAAAAAACCATAGCCCCCCCCCCCTTTCAAGTTAAATGGTCAGTCCCTATTATGATTTGAAATATTAAAAAGTACAAACAATTTGTTAATTTGCATTCAATTTTTTTCTACAAATTATACACTGACCCCCCCCCCCCCCCCCCCC
>MJUU01013448.1:36444-46667 GCA_002080025.1 Modiolus philippinarum | reverse complement strand
TTTTCCCATAGGGTCCAATGTTAAAACTATGATCCCCGCTGGCGGCCATCTTGGATATAGCGCGGATCTGAAAAACAAGTTTTTTGCAGGGGACCATCTAAGGACTATTGTGGCCAAGTTTGGTTTCAATTGGCCCAGTAGTTTCCGAGGAGAAGATCTTCGAAAGTCTTTTCCCATAGGGTCCAATGTTAAAACTATGATCCCCGCTGGTGGCCATCTTGGATATAGCGCGAATCTGAAAAACAACTTTTTTGCAGGGGACCATCTAAGGACCATTGTGGCCAAGTTTGGTTTCAATTAGCCCAGTAGTTTCAGAGAAGAAGATCTTTGAATGAAAAGTTTACGCCGGACGGACGACGGACGACGGACGACAGACGACGGACGGACGGACGACGGACGAAAAGTGATGGCAAAAGCTCACCCTGGCTCTAGCCAGGTGAGCTAAAAATTAGGGCAATAAGACAACATTATCCCAAAAAGATGTCACCATACCAAACACAAAATAAAAAAAAAAGACAAAACAAAACAAAAACAAAAAAACACAAACAAAACAAAAACAATCTGTTAAGAAAATAAGACAGAATGCCGAGTAGCAAATAGTATTTGGTGGAATAAAGCATATAAATCCCACTAAGAACGAAATGCAACGCGAGAATTTCCTTATGTTTTTAAAGTGTATAAATCCCACTAAGAACGAAGTGCAACGCGAGAATTTCCTTATTTTTGTCAATGGCATTCGGTTTGTAAAGAGGAGACTCGATTATAAAGTGCCCTATCAAGGTCATCAACAAATAAACTCAAAGGGATTCAAAAACAAGTTTACAAAATTTTAGAAAATTTTCTGAATCCCTTTGAGATAAATTTTGTATTTATTATGTTAACATATTGTATGTTTGTAATTATGTCTTGTTTAATTCATTAAATATTGTTTAAACTAACAAATGAACTCCAATAAGGTGCAAATTGACGTAAATAAGGCAATAAATCGAGTCGCATTAATACGAATTTTTGGCGTCGCACTTCGGACTCGGTAAATCCTGTCTTTTATCAATAAGCCTCTTTTGAACTTAAATATGGTGTCATATGAAAACATAGCCAACCAAATTCCTCAATATTCGAACGAATACTGCAACCCTTACGCACACTCTTCATTGCATAAATTTTGAATGCGTGGCGTCAAAATCTTAAGGAGGTACTTAAAAACCGACTGACTGTCGGAACTAATATCAACGCAAAAAACACACAAAAATTCAGTCACTTTTGGGGGTTTGTATTGAAATGGAGACAACCACATTATATTTTAGGATCTTCAAGGGTAGATCTCTGATTTTACTGTGACAAATATCCGTTTTCTGACTCCACTATCGCGTCGCCGGAAAACTCAATTTGAGAACTTATCCATTCGTAAGCTATAACGTCTCAAACGAATGAGGGAATAAGTTTGAAGAGGTGAAAACAGCCAAATAAATAGACCTCTTTTACTGTGCAAGATCTATTTAAAGCTGTGTGTACCATTAAACATTCACAAGGTCAAATGATGATAAAAAAAAAGCCCGAACGTGTGAAAGACGAACATAACTTAAACTACAGTAGATGAACATAACAGGCATAACATAAAGTTTCCTGAAAGTTCAGCAGCCATTTTCACAAAAAAATCTTACAATTTTTAATCGTAAGTCTATATGAAATGTTAAAGACTTTGGACTTATTTTAGTCGTAAGTTTTTTTTGTAAAAAGGGCTGCAGCTTCGCTGGTAAGAGACTTTTGAAAAAGCTGTCAAGAAATATGCATCCTACCGCTGGCTTTTAGTGCCGGTACCAAGTCCGGCTGTCCCGAGTTCCTATCGTTGTTTACGTTTGTCTTTTGTCTAATTTGTGTTTTCCTGTGTAGTTCCCTAGCAGATTGTGGCATGTAATTACAATTTTCAGCCATTGTAGGTGTTTCCTGTTGTCCCTTTTATTTCATCCTACAAAAATCATCAGATGCTCCGAAGAGTGCATAGCGTGGCACCTGTTGCACTACCCAGTGGCGGATCCAGGGGGCTCACGGGCCCGGGCTCCTTTAGGTTGAAAAATATTTAAAATTCCTAGGGATTTTTCAAAAATATTGGGTTCCGCAACCCCTTTATAGAAAAATTAGAGGTCCCCACCAGCTGTGGGTCTAGATCCGCCACTGCTACCTATATGTAGTCTTATTTGGTATACGTTCTCGCTGATACATATTCCACGTTTTAGGACATTCGCGTTCAATGAAGGGAATCTGAAGAACCATTTACGAAGACACGACACGAAACATTTGATTTTCAAGGGGGCTTGGTTCACACCTGGTTCATTAGGAAAATTCCATGCTTAACAAAATTTGCTTGCAAAGTGTATATGGTAAAACATTATCTGGCCAAAAGTTTCCTCGCTCGGGTGAAAATCCCCACCCCCTATGAAAATCAAATGATTCGTTTCTAAATGGATACACAGACACATACAAATGTACTATTTTTTAACCATGATGGATGCAGATATAAAGCAATTGTAGACCCTAAACATGTCTCGCATGTCTGCACTGTTCCAGGTACCCTTTAAAATACTCGAGAAACTGTATTTCTAATACACGTTTAGCCACTGAACTGCAAAATTAGGTTCAGTGACAGAAACCTCAAATGTATCATAAAAGACAAATTTAAACACCTACTCCAAATATCATTTGCAGTTATTTATAAACTAACTACGACTAATACTTGCGATAAAAAGCATGATACGCCCTAAAATTCCCACTTTGAAAAAAAAACGTTTTGAAGTTAAAAACTCCACCTGCTCAATTTTGATAACAGAGGCAAGACATAACTGGAAGATAGTGTCGGGTAAAGTTTTAAAGAGCAGGTTTCAATACTTTTCCGTTTTGCTACTTTTGTCACTTTTTGCAATTTTTGGCACCTTTTGTCAATTTTCACCTAAATTCTGCATGAAATTAAAAAAAAAATCAAGAAAGGTGGGGTTCGGAACACCCCCGGATCCGCCTATGGAAGGGTTACAAGAATAAGGACTCCTGAGACAAACACTTTTATTACATCTGACGCAACTCTGATAAAAATTAGCATACACATGGATATATAATACATTATATTCACCATTCTTAATACGGTGGGGATGAGGCCACCGCTAGGGACTTTTACTATGAATCTTAATGAAAACGGTTTAAAAAAAGGGATCTCTGACATTCTGAATGCTGGATCATGCAATGTTAAATTCAATAAAGATATATACGGTTTAGGAGTAGAATTAACTGTTTCCAATATATATATCAGTCTTCAAATTGTGCTGGGTACTGGGTACCACTCCATGATACTTAGAGGACAAAGTATGTATCAATCGACTCATCTTATCAAGAGTAATAACAAGTTGTCAGAAGACAACATAGCTCGGCGGGGATTAGAGTTACCTCAATGCACAATAAATTTGAAAGTTATAGAAAGGTATCATCAGCAAGCTCTCATCACAAGAAAGTCACATACCAAATATGAACACCATTTCTCTAAACAAAATTCTAGAAGCAAGGTTAAAGTTTTTAAAAAATTGCCCTCAGGGCAAGGTCAAGGTCAAAATGTCTACAAATATGGTACAACCAGAAAGCACTCTACACAAGAAACTCACATACCAAATTTGTACACCCTATCACTAAACAACTTTATTCTAAAAGCAAGGTTAAAGTTTTTAAAAAATTGCCCTCAGGGCAAGGTCAAGGTCAAAATGTCTATAAATATGGTACCACCTGAAAGCTCTCGTCATAAGGAAGTTACATACCAAATATAAACATCCGACCACTTAAAGCCTACCTTCTACGGGCAATGGTTAAAGTATTTAAAAAAAATGCCATCAGGGCAAGGTCAAGGTCAAAATGTCTACAAGTCTGGTACCAGAAGAAAGCTCTCATCATAAGGAAGTTACACATCAAATAAGAACACCTACCACTAAAAGCCTACCTTCTATAGGCAAGGTTAAAGTTTTTTTTAAATTGCCCTCAGGGCAAGATCAAGGTCAAAATGTCTACAACTATAGTACCAAAAGAAAGCTCTCATCATAACGAAGTTACATACCAAATATGAACACCCTACCACTAAAAGCATACCTTCTAGAGGCAAGGTTAAAGTTTTTTTAACTGCATCAAGGGCAAGGTCAAAGTCAAAATGTCTACAAGTATTGTACCAGAAGAAAGCTCTCATGACAAGGAAGTCACATACAAAATATCAACATCCTAGCTATTCAGGTCTCAATCCGCAAGCCATGGATAAATTTTACTGGCACCGACGACGCCGGGGGTATGACAATAGCTCTCCGGACATTCGTCCCGGCGAGCTAAAATATGTCTGGTTTAGGGATGGGATCTCAACTGTTTTCAGGAAATTTTATATCCTTTTTTAAAAAGCGATGGCGGGGTATACTCCTAGTGCACTTTTGGTACGTAGAAACAAATCATCCTATGTTGAGTATTAGGAGTATCTATACCTACAATGTCAGGGGTAGCGATCATAAAAAATAAAGAATATCAGGGTTTTGAACAACAAAGACTAAATACTTATTTCTGGAAATTCAATGCCCCCATCAAAAAAAAAACGGAGGGGAGGGGGATTTCTTTTCTCATACCTAACAATTTTGCAAACTTTCGAGTGAAATTATCAACCCGTTCTTCAGTTGGAGGAGCACATAGTTCTACTATTACACTAGTAAAAGCTACGCATTACAACTCCCAGATCTCTACCAAAAGGTTTCTGTTTCTTTCAATGTTGGAAGTTCCTGGCCAAAGTTCCAAGCCGACTTCCTAGTCGATATGTATCACTATCAATGTATTTAGTTTGACAATCAAAAAACGATCATCTGGTAACAGGTCAGCAAAACAATGAGCAACCCAACAGAGCAGACTTTTACATGACCGGAACTCGTGTCCTTTAACGGCACAGTTGCAAAGATTCGAGCTGGACCACCACTACCATCATATATCTTTGTCACAGCGACATAAATTATGCTTCCAGAATTAGGAATCATATCTAAATTTGCCACATTTTCTGCGCCTGGAATATTGGCACCCCCTGCAGCTACATGCACCGGGAATGTGGTAGACTGGCCATAATCATTGGACGGTGTGTCTACCCCTATAACATTGATGGACCGCTGATTAACTAACCACGTTACAGCATCTTCGTGCCATCCTGGAAAATGAAACGTTGCAGGAATTGTTGGCGTATCTGTATTAAATACAAGTGACGCATTCGGGTAACGATCGTGCCAACCGGAATTCATTAACACCACAGCTTTATCCGGAATGCGTCCATACGTCTTTTCCCAGTCCATCAAATCCTGAACAGTTACTCTATAATCAGGATCATTAACTGCTTTATCCTTAACGTCTATTATGACGCCTGGACCAACAAGATTTTCCATCGGAATACTGGCTGTCCGCATTTTATCTTTGTAAAAGTGTGCAGGTGCATCAAGATGCGTTCCTCCGTGTTCTGCTGTTCCAAAGAAGTTGCTTTCGTACCTGAAAGATAAAAAATATAATACTCATATAATAATAAATAAAAACAACGCTCTAAATGCACTCATTTAAATAATTCCAATTCACACTATCGTCGCAAACCTACCGGGATTTTTTAACTTGAATTTCCGGTAATTCAGACCGGTTTTTGAATAGTTTGCAATCATACTCAAAGCGTCGCTGAAGAACTCAATTTTCGACAGTAAAACCTACGATTTACCTCGTCAGATCCTAAAATATTCTTTGGAATCTCTTAAAAGGCATAGTAGGGACAAACTCGATATTGGCAGCGGTAAGGAAGTCTTAAAGTAGTGAAAATTTTTGACATGGCGGACCATAAGTTGCAAATGAGCACTGAAGTCCCGTTTATATACATGTATACAAAAATACCAAAGAGTTCAAAACCACCCTAATTGGGAACAAGCCGACTAGATATGCGCAGACCAAACTATCCGTCAGTAAAAGCAAATACCAGACCCTGTGACGTATATAAACTGATACAGAATTTTAAGTAGATGAATCTAATGTATTTAAATACATGTATATATAGTGTAGTTGGGTTCATTACCAGGAAAAACAAGGTTGACCACAAGTTTTGCATATTGAGTTGTCAGAATGTTAGACTTTTTCAAAAGTTATTACACTTTTTGTCTTAAAATTTAGTAAAACTAAGTCTTAAGCACCACTTCTGTGCTTTTTAGTTGTGCCTATCGTTTTGTCAGAATGATTTGCCCATTTTTCACGGAGTCCTGGCTTTTGTTCAAACTAGAGGCTCAGAGACTGAGCCTGTATCGCTCACCTGCAAACTGCTTCTATGCCATGCATGACCAAAAATTATGCTTTTAGCAATGGAGTCAAATGTTTAGCTATGTTGTCCATTGACACCCGTGTTTTTGTCTGATCCTATTGAAATGAGTAATTGTTGCGAAGGACCTTCTATACATTTAGTTTAGTTTAGTAAATTTGCTTGAATAGTTTAAGGAAAGATGATGAAGAGGACGATTTTCTCATAGGTTCATGTTATACATGTTCGGCCCTGGCTGTTTTTTGTCGGATCGAAATGAAATGAGCAATTCGGTACATCATCAGGTTTGGTTGAATTTGCTTCAGTGGTTTTAGAGAAGATGAAAATGTGATTTTTCCATAGGGTCCAATTTTAAACTATGTTCAGCACAGGTGGTCATGATTTTTGTCCGATCGGATAGAAATTATCAATCTTTTTAAGGACCTTTCGTACATCATTCCTGCAAAGTTTGCTTCAGCAGTTTCAGAGGAGAAGATGAAAATGTGATTTTTCCCATAGGGTCCATTGTAAAACCTAGGTTCCCAGCTGGCGGCCATGTTTTTTTTGTGGAATCCAAACCAAATGAGCAATCTTTGTAAAGAATCTCCCATACATCATTCCTGTCAAGTTAAGTTGAATTTGCTTCAAAGGCTTCAGAGGAGAAAATGAAAATGTGATTTTCCCATAGGATCCAATGTTAAACTATGTTCTGTCCTGGTGGCAATGTTTTTTATTGAATCAGAATGAAATGAACAATCTTTGTAAGGGACCTTTAGTACACCATTTCTGTAAAGTTTGATTGAATATGCTTCAGCGGTTTCAGAGGGGAAGATGAAAATGTACATGATTTTCCCATAGGTTCCAATGTTAAACCATGTTCCTTAATGGCGGAAACATTTTCTTTTCTATTAGATCACAAGGAAATGAGCAATCTTTGTTAAGGACCTTCCATACATCAATCATGTAAAGTTTGGTTGAATGACTTCAGCAGTTTCAGAAGAGAAGATGAAAATAGGATTTGTTCAATAGCGTCCAATGATAAACCTAAGTTCCGCGCTGGTGGTCATGTTTTTTTTTATCGGTACAAAATGAGCAATCTTTGTAAAGCACCTTTAGTACATCATTCCTGTAAAGTTTGGTTGAATTTGCCCCCGGTGGTTTCGGAAGAGAAGATGAAAATATGATTTTCCCATAGGGTCCAGTGTTAAACTATGATCCATGCTGGTGGTCATGTTTTTTGTCCGATCGGAACAAAATGAGCAATCTTTGTTAAGGACATCATTTCCTTCAGCGGTTTCAGAGAAGATGAAAATGTGATTTTTTTCCCCATAGGGTCCAATGTTAAACCTCAGATCCGCAATGGCGGTCATGTTTATTATCGGATCCAAACAAAATGAGCAATCTTTGTTTAACACCTTCCATACATCATTCTTGTAAAGTTTGGTAAAATTTGATTCAGTGGTTTCAGAGGAGAACATGAAAATGTGGTTTTGCCATAGGGTCCAATGTTAAACTACACTACATGTTGGCAGCCATGTTTTTTACCGGATTGGAACGAAATTAGCAATTTTTGTTAAGGACCTTTAGTACATCATTCCTGTAAAGTTTGGTTGAATTGCTTCATTGATTAAAGGGGAGAAAATGAACATGTGTTTTTTCCCACAGATGCCTTTCTAATTTTAAACCTAGGTTCCACGATGGCGGCCATGTTTTTTATCAGATCGGAACGAAATGAGCATTTTTTTTAAAGACCTTCAATACATCATTCCTGTAAAGTTTGGTTAAATTTGCTTCAGTGGTTTCAGAGGAGAAGATAGAAATGTGAAAAAGTAACGGACAGACGGGCGGACGGAAAGACGACGGACGACAGACGACGGGCGCCAAGTGATGGCAAAAACTCACACTGACCCTTTGAGTCAGGTGAGCTAAAAAGTTAAAAGGCACCAATTCACTGCATGCGTCTTTGATTGACTGAATGGTTTTACGTCAAGTGAGCAATGTAATATCGGGACGAGAACAAGTTAATCAATTGAGAAAATTTAAAGTTAAGAAGGCGAAAGCGACAACTGGGGCAACTAGTTTTGATTGCAAATGGGTAGGGACAGGAAATTTAGACTTCAATACGATCCCCCACGAGTCTGATATTGTACAGAGGGGTCTTTATACTGAATGGGGCGTGGCGTTTCTCCACACAGCTTGTCTAAAATGGTTCATGTATTATAAACCGACTACCCCGCTTATATGAGGTAGTCCCCTATCAAACACCTGGGGACGCGCCCCGGCAACTCCGTAGACGGAGCCCCTGAAAACAGAATCAGGTACCGGGGCGTGCGTCTTTGATCCGACAACAAACCCATTTCGCAAGACTAAATAGTCAATTTGATCGCTTATTCGGGATGCTTAGCCAATTTTTCATAGATTCATGGCATTTAATAACTTAAAATCTACGTTAATACGGACGCAGCATTTATCAACATGTTATTTCTTCATTTCTTTTTATATGGTGCTTGAATATTTTACCTGATTACTACCCCAAACAACTCAACATCACAAAGGAAATTACAAAGAAGGAGGCCAAACACGAAAGGGTGTAGGACTATGTAGAAGGCGACCTAAAAGATCTTACGGTTACAAGGGACGGGGCCGAAAACAAGCTAAAGAACAGATCTGAGTGAAGAGATCTTGACTGTACTTATGCTCCATCGTAAACGAAGAGGTGTACTTGTGCGTGAGAGAATTTCTCAGATATATTATTCATACTTTCAAATTTTGGCATTTATTTTTGTAATTTTTGTAATTTCGAAATGTAATCCTGACCACCTGTTTTAAGTGCCCATATCTCAATGTTTTATAACGACAAGTTTTCTTACATTCGACTTGATGAGTGCCATGTGTTTGTCTATATGTTGTAATCGACCACTAGCGACACTAGTGCTTTTGTCTCTGCTGCAGTGTGGAGTCCGTAAACAGATTCCCCGTACGATAGATATATGCTCTCTATATTTTTCAGTTATTGTGTATTTGTGTGTGAGAGAATTTCTCTTATGGATATACTATTCCTATACTTTCAAATTTTGGCATTTATTTTTGTAATTTCGAAATTTAATTTAATTTAATCCTGACCACCTGTTTTAAGTGCCCACATCTCACTATTTTATAACGCCAAGTTTTCTTACATTCGGCTTGATGAGTGCCCTGTGTTTGTCTATATGTTGTAATCGTCCACTAGCTTAAGACACTAGTGCTTTTGTCTGGTAAAAGGATGACAGTGATTGGAAGAGCACTTTGCCAGTTTAATTGATGTTTGTTGACAATCCCGCACCCATGACCAATGAAGACATGGATGTAGCGTTGCTCGATAATTAGCAAAGAATTCTGCCTAAACCGGTGCTAGGGGCCGTCTTGAACTTACTATGAGGTATGAGTAACGCTCATTGTTAAACTAAACAGCGTTCTAATATCACTGAAAAGGAGTCTGATTTTCTCAACTTTACACATAAAACTTGTTTGGAAAAACTCCATTATCTTTTTGTAAATTTATTCTAGGTACTCGTAAAACCTCTTCTAATTTAGCAGTACGAACTGAATTAGGTAGATATCTATTGGAACTTAAAATAAAAATTCAAAGTTTATTATTATTTTTAAGATTTTTAAATTCTGATGTTAACTCCTTGTTACACGAATCATTCTTATTAACAAAAAAATTAGACTCTTCAGGATGTTATACTTGGTACACATATATTAAAAGATATTGCAAAGGAGATAAACTTAGAACTAGATAATTTAGAAGGTGTAACAGTAAAAGTCAGATAGTCTCAATGAAAAAAAAATCTAAAAATACAATTTTTAAATTATTACAAAAGGGTTTATGAACAAAAATTTGAAAAAATAGATAATACTAGCAAACTTTTTT